>RQIL01005309.1:0-12732 GCA_003951145.1 Jimgerdemannia lactiflua
TTGGGGTTCAACGGACAGCTTCAAGTCTTTCGCCTTCTGCTCAATCTGACATATCCTCAAAAGCCACAGACATCTTTGATCGGATTCGAGATATTCTCAAAAAGGGTGACAGCAGCCCTCTTTCAAAACTTAAATCCAAATTTTTAAGTAATGAGGACAAGCTCTTGGAATTTCTGGACACTCTCCAAATGGTGGAACTTGCAGCTTATATCGTTTGGATACCTTATGACAAATTTACACTGTTGGAGAAATTGGGCGAAGGTCGATTTGCTATTGTATACAAAGCCGCAGTATATGATTGTCAGAAACGGATAAAATTTGTTGCTTTGAAGATATTGAAAAAAAGTAGCATTACAACAGATCAACTGCGAAATGAGGTGGGTACAGATTATTCAGTTACAGCTGCTAAGTTTCATTTTTACATATAATTTATATTATAATCTTACTTCTTGCAAATAGTTACTAGTCAACATCTATCTTCAGCTCTGCAACAATTCCCGCTGTGTAGCATTGCCAACAGTCATAGGGTTATCGAAGGATGATAAAACCGGAAGTTATATTCTGGTGATGAATTATGCTGAGGGTGGTGATCTTACACAAGTCATCCACAAGTCTCCGCCAAATTCTTGGTTGAAAGTGTGGCAGATTGCTATAGGGATTACTCGCAGGTTGCAAGTGATTCATAAAGCAGGCTTGATTCACAATGATTTGCACCCAGGAAACATTGTATTCCTTGGTACAGATAATTCTAATCCAATGATCATTGATTTCGGTATAAGCAATACTGTGGAACACTTTAAAAAGTATAGTGGTGACATCTACGGACCTATTGAATATCGCCCTCCTGAAGCCCTCAAGAACTCTAAGATATCTTATTCACAAAAATCCGACATTTACTGCCTTGGAAAACTTCTATGGCGACTTATTTCGAGACCCTATCCTAGTGAAAATACAATGCATGCTCCCGAAGCTTGCGACCTTGGATTCCGCGAAGAATCTATCGCTGACACACCAACTGAATTCTCAGATATCTACAAGAGATGCTGCAACCATGACCCCGAAATGCGACCAACAATTGACGAAGTTTTGAATGATCTTGAAGGTATAGAGATAGCGATCGCTGATGAAGAATGGCTGGACAACATCCCCGAAGAGTCCGAATGCATTGATGAAGAAAATGATTCAGGTCCTTGCACACAATTTGCAATGGAGATTTCGAAAACTTTTTCAACAAATCATATCAGGCAGGTTTACTATTGTTTTATTTTGTACAAAATTTAATTCATGCGGCTGTCTCTGTTTTCCTTCTAAACTTAAAATTTCCACTAAAAGATTGAAGATGGCTGAAGGCGCTACGCACATCAGATCCCCGACCCGTCGCCCAGGACTGAATAGAAGGGGATCTTCCGAAAGGAGCACCATGAGCAGCAACTTGAGTACTCCCCGACCCTCGTGGAAACCTGTTGGGGTTGGGAAGTTTTGAAGGTTTTATATTAATTGTAGAGACTTATCTATGCATCCTCAAGATTAAAAGACCGAACTATGCTTTTCCTTTAAATTAGCGGAAAGGGTGTAATAATATAACGTAATCCATCCAAATTTGAAGACCAAAAATTTCGAATGAGCCGGTATCAAGGCGATTTCGACTGCATTGTGCGGCTCCGAAGCCATTTCACAAAAACACTCGACAATAACACGGGCAAAGGCAGTATAGCCGCAGTTGAAACAAGCGTATCCTCTTATCTCCTCTCGGCCAGGCTAGACATCTTAGCCATAATTAGTTCGGATGAGCAATCTGTCTCCGAGTGTTCAATGACCTCTCACACAACTCCTATCGAACCCGTCCTCTGTCAGTTCCTTGCCTGTAGTTCCGACTTTGGCTTGAGATCGCTTCACTTACTGAAGTCCAACTTCGCAGCTATCCAGATAGCAAATTAACTTCGCACCAAGGTTCTCCGATCTTTTTTTGTTGCAATGCCCATGGCCCCTCTTGCCTGCGGCAGTTGGATATCGCCTATTGTGAAGTTCTGATTTTAGCATCATAAAATAACGCGTATTACGTATATTGAAGCAATTTCCACGGTCGTTGGCACCTTCTTCCATTACCACTCATGTTACACACACTTTTCACACACTTTTTGAATGGTTTATTGAAGAAAGTGACTAACAACATGGCAATGATTCAACCTCCTGGTTGGTGTACTGGCTCTGGCACTGGTATGGTGTTTGAGTGGCAGCAAGGAAAAGAAGGATATGGTCTGGGGATGGAGTCTTTTGGGAAGGTGACTGGTGGGAGTAGAGGAGAAGGGGGATGAGGAGCTGAAGGGGGGGGGAGTAGCAAGGGGCCAGTAAGCTTCACATCAGCTGTGAAGAATGGAGTTGGAGGTAGAGGTAAGGATGGATAGCAGCAAGTCAGAGGAGAAAGAGAGAGACTGAGTAGAAGTGGTGGGGCTAGGTCAGACATAGGGGTGAAGGAGGCCAGTAGAGTTGAGCTAGTAGGAGTTGTGGGACTGCTGATAATAGTGAGACTGGGGATTTGAAAAAAAAAAGGAGATGTGACTGCTAATTGAACTGAGGGAGTGGTTAAGGGGTCATGAGTAATAAATAAGAGGGACCTAACAGGTGTAATGGGACTAGTGGTGGCACCATTACTCAAGAAATCTATTTCAGAATTCACTATCACACTGAGCTTTTGGAGACTAGCAGTGATAGCTAGAACAATGTTGGTGGCTTCTGGGCAAGCAATTAAGTAAGGTAGCCTTGGTGAAGTTTCTGAAAGGACTGGGAGTGGAAGTCAGATTTGTCAAGGAGGAGTATATAGTAGTAACAGTAGCTAGGGGTGTGTAAGTTGGCAAGGTCACTATCTCAATAGTATAGTATCTGTATTGAGACCCAAGAGTGGTACATCTGGTAGTCAAGGGGATTCCTACTGTATTGATAGAAGAGATGAAGAACAGGGTTGGAAAGGTGATGAAGGAATATAGTGAGGTAGTAGATATTGGATTTTAGCTGTAGGAAGGGATGACTTTCCATATGAAGGATGTGAAGATATGGCTGAGGGTAGCTGGAAAGGAGGTGATAGGTAAAGGTAGTGATTGGCCTAAGATGCTGAAGTGGGAGCCCTTCAAGTGCAAGGTGTCTAGGGTTAAGAGTACTAAAGAGGAGGAGAAAGATCTGTTGATGGCACTCTGGAAGTTGGATGGGGTAGTTGAATAGAGGGCAAAGGCATGGCAAGTCTTCAAAAAAGCTACAATGATAGTGGAAGTCAATAGAAAGAAGATTCATATAGATAAGGTGATTTGGGAAAGAGCTCAGGAGAGGAAGTAGCAACAGGAACTCCTTGCAAGGCTCAAGACAAGTATTGAGAGTAAGGAGTCTAGTGTAGGAGCAGCAGTGGGAGATGGGCAGAAGGAGTCTGAGAGTTTGCAGCATTCTGGGTATACTCTCTAGAGGAAGAGGCTGAGAAGAATGGAGGAGCCTTTCTTTAATTACTGGGTGATAGAGAGAGATGCTGATAGAGATGAGAGAGATAAGATGCCAGTAGATACAGCTGGAGTCACAGGAGTTGTAGTGAAGGATGTTATGATGAAGAGTGCAAAGAATATTCAGTTCAGCATCTCAGATATAGCCATGGGGGGACAGGTAGTTGGAGTGGCTGGGGAGGACCTGGTGGATGTGTCTGATAAAGAGTAGAATGAGTCAGCTACTACCAGTTTGAGGGGAGTGCGAGTAGTAGGAGAAAGATCAATGACTCCTGGGAGAGAGTATATGGAAGAGGGGCCTTAGATGTACAGGATGGTGACCAAATTGGCAGATGAGAAGTTGGATGGTGTGGATTTTCGACTTATGATAAGAAGGCCTAGAGTAATATCTTGTACAGAGTGGGGATTGTGGGGAAACTGACAGTGGAATGTTTGATGGTACTGCTGGAGGATGAAGGATATGAGGTGGATACTGCCAGGGAAGCAGAATTGAAGATGGCAGCTCAGAAGATAATGGTTGAGGAGTAGAATACCTAGAATAGGGCAGGGTTATAGAAGGCAGCATGTGAGGACTATCACTCAATTATGAAAGAGAAGAACATAGTAGTAGTTCAAGAGATCTTGGTAGAGCTGGAGGCTAAGGAAAGGAAGGAAAATAAGCTGGAAGCTGAAAGAGAGCTGGACTTGTCAAGGATAAATATAATATTTTAGTATAGTTTACTCTTTTTCTTTGTCTTTTCCAGTATCTTCTGTAACCTTCCAGCACCTTCTGAATGCTTAGAAATCCTTTCTTGGTACCAAGCCTTAGCCAGAACATTCTAGTCATTTCCATTCCTATTTTAGCTAGTCCTGGAACTTCATGGAATATTGCAGAACACTATTTGTCATCTTTGCTGAGAACTTTCCTCTTGGTATTTCCATTGATTTCTTAGATTCTTCCAGATCCTTCTTTCAGATCTTGTATAAATATCCTCTCCATTCTTATTCATCTGGGACTCTAGAAAGCCTCTTGCACACTGCATTGGCTCAAATCTCTCAACTTCAAGAATGACTGGACAAGAAGGAGGGTAAAGCTCTTGCACAGTCTATACCTGTACCTACAATAGTATCTCTGACCACAGTTACCATCAAGCCTCAGAAGTCTGATATCTTTGATGGCCAAAGAGAAGGACTATCTACTGATGCTTGACTTTTCCAATTAGAGCAGTATGGCAAACTGATCAATTTGGAAGAAGCAGTACTAGTCCAATTTTCCACCATACTCCTCTGAGGGAATGCTGCAATCTGGTGATGAAATCATGTCCAGAACACAAGATTCTCTAGCCAAATAAAGGTCTGGGGTGAATTCTCAGATGCTATTCAAGGCTAATTCAAACCTGTCAACAGCACCAAGGTCATGCAAGATTATCTAGCAAATGTCAAATAGCTCAAGTCTGTGCAAGTATATAATGTACAATTCCTGTCTATCCTACTGAAGCTACCTCATGTCACTGAAGATGAGAAGGTTGACAAGTACATCCGAGGTCTCAAAGGACAAACCCAAGTTCATGTTGAACTAGAAGAACCCAAAGACCTAGACACTGCAATGAAAATTATTGATAGATTTGACATCATTACCTATGGCAACTGCTTCAAGCAGAAGAGACTGCTATTCAACAACAACCACAGAAGGGAGGAAACCAAAGTCAGAACTGTTGGACCTGCCCCTATGGACCAGGACACCATTGACAAGAACAAGAAGAACAAGCTTACACCTGAAGAAAAGGAGCACCTCAAGAAGGCTGGAGCTTGCTTCTTTTGCTATCAGCCTGGCCACATGGCTACAAAATGTCCCAAGAAGACTACCAAACCCAAGAGGATCCTGGTTCTGTCCAAAGACACTCAAGGTCAACAAGTCAAACAAGAAGTTGTACTCAATTTCATACAAGTCAACCCTAAGGTCCAGATTTCTCAAGCACAGTCAGAAGATACCATTGGTCTGGACCTTTAATCTGTTCAACAAGTCACTATTCCTGCTTACAAAAGAAGACTCATTCCAACTGGTCTTGCAGTCGATATACCCAAGGAACATTATGCAAGAATTGCACTAAGATCTGGTCTCAGTGTCAAGCACTCACTGGATATCAGTGCTGGAGTCATTGACCCTGACTTCCAAGGAGAAATGCAAGTCCTACTAGTCAATCACAAGGACCAACCATATACCATCAACAAAGGTGATAGAATCGCACAGCTCATTCTGAAGTGAGCCACTCTGTCTGTCATCAAAGAAGTCACTAAGCTGTCATCAACTAAGTGAGATCAGAAAGGCTTTGGCAGCACTGATCAAGTTGCTAGCATAGCTGAGAACTGAACCAACTCAATGCTCATCTTCAAAGATCTAGTCAAAGGACAAGAACTAGACATTCTTATAGACAGTGGAGCTGTTGGAAACTTCATTAATAAGAACCTCATTGACAAGATCAAGATTCTCACCAAGCCAGTCAGCAAGAATGGTGGAGTTGTCACTGCTGATGACACCACTCTGCCAATTGACTCAATTGCTGTAAAACTTTTCCTCAAGATTCAGAAGTACTGGGAATGTTTAGATTTTGAAGTGGCACCTCTAGGAGATCATGACCTGATCCTATGCAAACTCTGGCTTATGTGACACAACCCACACATTAATTGGACCAAGAATGAAGTTACTCTAATTCAAGATGGAGCCAATTACAATCAAGCCAGACAAGACTCAGATGAAAACCCCAATTGCAACTCTTTCAGCAATTCAGTTCAAGAAGGCCCTCAAGAAAACTATCTGTGCCTTTGTTGCACTAGTCTGACCCAAGAAAGAAGATAAGAAGCTATCAATCAGCGATAGTGTCAAGTTGCTGCTAAATAAATACAAGGATGTCTTCTCAGACAAGCTATCTGGGCTACCACCTTCAAGAGACCATGATCATGAAATCAAGATATTACCAGATGCAGCCATTCCCAAGAAGAAGATGTACTGTATATCACCACTTGAAATTGAAGCCATCAAGAAGAAACTCAATGAACTTATCAAGTAAGGAGCCATTCAGCCAAGCAAGTCACCCTTTGGCTCCCCAGTCCTATTTGTCAAGAAGAAGGATGACACCTTGTGAATGTGCATAGACTACCATGCACTCAACAAGATCACTATCAAGAACCATTACCCACTACCACTCATTGATCAAATCTTTGATATCCTCAAGAATGCAAAGTATTTCACCAAGATTGACCTCACCTGAGTATCACCAAATTCGAATCAAGCCAGAAGACATACCCAAGACTGCCTTTATGACACCATTTGGACTCTATGAATTTCAAGTCATGGCCTTTGGTCTCACCAACATACCAGCAGCCTTTCAAGATCTCATGCAAACCATCTTCAAGGATCAACTCTATATCTTTGTACTCATATATATTGATGACATCCTGATCTTCAGTAGAACTGAAGGAGAACACCTCAAGCACCTTGAACAAGTCCTCAAGATCCTCCATGAATACAAACTATATGCAAAGCTCAAGAAATGTGAATTCTACAAGGATTAAGTTAAATATCTTGGACACATTATATCAGCTAAAGGAATTCAAGTAGACCCAAGGAAAATATAAGCCATTGAACAATGGCCTATACCAGCAAGCCTCACCAAACTTAGGTCCTTCCTTGGTCTGGCTGGATACTACCATCAATTTGTCAAGAACTTCTCTAGTATAGTGAAATCTTTGACAAACCTCTTGTAAAAGAAACCCAACTCTGATCACTATGTTCCCTACATCTGGGACACCTTCTGTCAACAAGCTTTTCAAGAACTCAAGAACTACCTGACCCATGCACCTGTTCTTCAAAACATGGATCCAAACTTGAAGTTCACCATCACTACCAATGCATCCAACTTAACAATTGGTACAGTCATCTCTCAAGATGATGGTCAGGGACATAGACCTGTTGCCTTTGAGTCAAGGAAATTATCTTCTGTAGAACAAAAGCTAGCTACTTATGAAAAGGAACTCCTGGCAATCATTCATGCCCTCAAGACCTGGTGACACTATCTAGAAGGAGTTGAGTTTGATATGATCACCAATTACAGGTCCCTTCAGTACATCAACACTCAACACTCTTTCCCATCAACAAGCCAAGTGGAGTCAGTTACTTCAGACCTTTACTCTGAACATCATCTACAAGCCTGGCAAAACTCTAGTTGTACCAGATGCACTCTCAAGAAGGTCTGACCTTGTTGCCATTTTACAAGTCACTGTAGCACCTGAATTCCTTAACCAGATCAAGACAACATACAAATAAGACCCTCTGGTTCTACAAAAGAACACCAAGGAATTCAAGAAAAAGCATACCTTCAAGGACAACCTTGTGTACTATCAAGACAAGGTCTATATTTCTGCCAACCCTGAACTATAATATAAGATTCTTCATGAACATCATGACTCCCCACTAGCTGGTTACCTTGGAACTGAGAAGACTATCAAGAACATTCAACAAGACTACTACTGGCCCAACATGCTCAAGAAAATCAAGGAGTATGTTTAAAGCTGTGATCTTTACAAAGAAACAAGTCAAGCAATCAAACATCTGCTGGTCTTCTACAACCCTTACTGATCCTAACCAAGAAGTTTGAGCAAGTCACAATGGACTTCATTATACAACTCCTATGAACCAAATCAGGCTATGATGCCATCATCATGTTTGTGGACCATCTCACCAAGATTAAAATCGCCAAGCCAACCACAACCAATACCACTGCCCCTGAAATCGCAAGAATCTTCTTCAAGTCTATCTTCCACCAGTATGGACTTCCCCAAGTAATTGTCAGTGACTGCAACCCCAAATTCACAAGTCACTTCTGGCAAGTACTCTTCAAGACTCTTGGAACTCAAATCACTATGTTTACTGCCTTCCACTCTCAAACCAATGGACAAACTGAGTGAATGAACAGAACACTTGAACAAATGCTCAGAAACTATGTGTCTTATGAGCAAGATGATTGGAACCACTACCTGATCTATATTGAGTTTGCTTACAATAATGCAGTCCAATCATCTACTGGTCTTTTCCCTTTTCAGCTACTACATGGTCAAAACCCCAAAACCCCTACAAGCCTAGTCTCATTCCAGCAATCCAGTCACACACAAGTCTCCACTGTCCAGAACCTTATCAACAAAATGGATTCTCTTCTCAAGATCACTACTGCAAATCTACAAAAGGTTCAACAACATCAAGCTAAGTATGTAGATAAGAAATGATGTGATATCATCTACACTATTGGAGATATAGTTCTACTCAAAGCTGACAACATCAAGGCCCAATCTCAAGTCAACCACCAGTTAGCCAAATTCCAACCCAAGTATCTTAGACCCTTTGAGATTACTGAACAAGTCTCTACCTACTCCTACTGTCTCAGTCTGCCAACAATCATACATATACACCCAGTATTCCATATGTCACAACTCAAGGCCTAGAACCAGTCACCCCCTTACCCTGGCCAAATTCTGACACCCTCAGCACTAGTTATGGTTGAAGACCACATTGAGTATAAAGTCAAGAAAATCTTAGACAAACAAGTCCAATACTGTTGCACAGAATTCCTCATCAAGTAGATGGGCTACCCTGAATATGATGCTACCTGGGAATCTGCCACCAATCTCAAGAACTCCCAAGACCTCATTCAAGAATTTGAGCAAAAAGAAACTCATTGACTGCCCATGAGATTCTCCCCTTAGATAGTAGATGACATACTGTACTGATTAGGTACATTATACATCAGGGCACTCTAAGGAATACAGCATCAGCAACAAGATTTACAGAAGAACTCTGCAAAGCCTGCAACCAATGAGGTTCGAACAAGTTCTCATCTGATCAAGATGATACTTTGGCCCTCACCTTATACAAGAATGGCCAGTCCTTGTCAATGAGCTGATATATTTTATTTGTATTTTCTTTTGGTTTTATTTTCTTGTGTTATCTTCCGAATTCAATGAGGACATTGATTCTTAAGGAGGGGGAGATGTAACATTTTAGTATAGTTTACTCTTTTTCTTTGTCTTTTCCAGTATCTTCCATAATCTTCCAGTATCTTCTGAATGCTTAGAAATCCTTTCTTGGCACCAAGCCTTAGCTAGAACATTCTAGTCATTTCTGTTCTTATTTTAGCTAGTCCTGGAACTTCATAGAACATTCTGTTCCTATTTTAGCTAGTCCTGGAACTTCATAGAACATTGCAGAACTCTATTTATCATCTTTGCCAAGAACTTTCCTCTTAGTATTTCTATTGATTTCTTAGATCCTTCTGGATCCTTCTTTTAGATATTGTATAAATATCCTCTCCATTCTTATGAATAAAGCTCAGAATATTTTCTTCCAGAAACCACAAGATCTTCCAGAACTCCAAGTATCTCTTTGAGTTACTTTGAACTTCCTGAATCAAGTCACTTTCTCAACTTAGAAACTAGAACCATTATAATGGATCAGGATCTGGAGATTTAGAGTAGATCTTTAACTCAAACATTATTCAATATAAATAGTATAACTAATATTTTTCACTCAATATCAATGGGCTAAGGGGATCAGAGAGATGATGAAACATTTTTGCATGGCTTAAGGACTTGGAAGCAGATGTCTTTCTACTTCAGAAAGTGAGATGTGAGGATGAGGAAAATAAGCTGCACTGGTTAAGAGAGTGGGGGAGGGGTAGCAGAATAGTGAGGAAAGGTTGGAATTCTGATAATAAAGGGCAAAGAGGTACTGAGGGACATTGGGGGTTGGGAAGATCTCTTATTGTAGGGGGTTTGAGTGAGGCTGGGCTGGGGGCTGATAGTGGTAGGATCTTATTACTGTCTAGCAGAAAGAGGGATGAGAGTAGCTTGGATAGAGGAGCTGTTGGACAATGGATCTTTGGCAGAGACTAGTGTCAATATACTTGGAGGAGACTTTAACATAGTTAGGGATACTACTGTGGATTATTCTGATGGTGGGCTAGGCACATCTGATAGAAGTGGGGGGCTGGATAGATGGGAGGAGATGGAGTGGCTGAGTGCCATTAGAGATACAGAGTGCCTGAAGTTGGAGAATTGAGCAGTATTCACCCATTGAGTGCATGGGCTGGGGATACAGATTGATTGGATTCTTACAGCTGACTATTGGGGAGTAGATGTCTGAAAGGAATTGAAGGTGATGTGGTGCCCCTGGTTGGATCACTGGAGGATGGTAGGGCAGGAAACATTTGGGGGGAGGGGGGATGGATCTGGATATTAGCAACTAAACTATACTCTATTGAAGGACAAAGGGGTATTGGGACAATAGAGTCAGGAGGTGACAGGCAATATTGTATAGTAGAGAGGTGAGGGAATCACAGTAGATAACCAGTGGCTGAAGCTAAAGACCACTGCTCAGGTTTTTTGGGGAAAGGTAGGGAGAATGAAGGGGAGACTTAGAAGAAAATGGGCAGTGAAAATCTCATGTTGGCTGAAAGGCTTACTGCTGGAATTTACTGGTGTCTATGAGTATGCCTGAGAGGAGGGCAAGGAATGGAGAATGGAGAGAGTGAGGATGGAAATTGAAGAGCTAAAGATTGTCTCAAGGGAGGAGGAGGAGCTGCAAGTTCAAGAAATGGTGGTGAGACTGAGGTGGCAGCACTGAGGATGTGGCAGAGCTCAAGAAGGCTATAGGATAGTATGAATGGTACTCTGGGCAGAAGTTAAACTGGCACAAATGTGAAACAATGGTCCTGAGAAATGGATTGGTTGGAGGGGACATTATTGGCACTATCATCCCCCCTGGGGAAGCAGTGTGGTACTTGGGAATTTTTCTCAGTGTATGGATCAGTATTGCCTAAGGCATAGTGAGAGACCAAGATAGAAGTATGGGGGGATGTACTAAGGAGCTGGGGAGGGCAGCATATCTCTCTGGCAGGCAGGGTAACTATTCTGAACATTTACTAGATACCGAAGTTGTAGTATCTGGCATACCACTTGGACTTTCTGGTGTGGGTGGTTAAGAGGCTGTTGAAGTTGGCAAGAGAGTGGGTTTGGGTAGGCCACAGGAGTCAGATTAAGTGGGAAGTCTTAGTGACACTGGTGGAGAGAGGGGGTCTAGGGCTGATGGACTTCTCTAAAAGGCTGCACTGTCTTCATGCCTGGTGGTTGAAGAGGGCAGCAGTACTGAAAGGTGGTGGATGGGTCCCTTTGATGCAGAAGGTGTGGGAGGCTAGGTATGCTCCCTGGGGGTCTTTGGGAGACCTACAGGTATTGGTGAAGGATGGAGAAAGTAGAAGGCTCCAGTATAGTGAGTTCTGGTGAGGGGTGGCTGAGGGGGCACACAGGATTGGTGTTAGGTAGGAGGGCCTTGTAGAGGCCAAGTGGCAGAGTGCAGGGATGTGGCAGTGGCACAAGCTACTGTTGGGAGATATGCCAGCAATGGACTTTGACCTGGGGGCAGGGATGAAGAGTCAAGGTGGAATAGGACAGAACCTTTGGCTGGAGAGATGGCAGTGAGTGGGGATTGGAGAGGAGTGGGACTGGGGAGAGCTGTGGACCTGGGGGATGGAGACAAAGAAGTGGATGCCCTCCAAATTCTGGATAGTATAGTGGAGAGTGCTGAGACGGAATGTGATGTTGAACTTCTGATCAGGCCATCTGGTGCCAGAAGAGGCCTTTGAGTGTTAGGAGTGTTTGAGAGTTGGGCAGGAGGAGGGGGTAGTGCAGACCCCAGAACACTGGCTTGGTGAGTGTGAGGTCCTGGACAGCTTCTGGGAGGAGGTAGAAGACAAACTGAGTGGAGTCTACAGGTATCATGTAGCTGGGTGCTAAGAAGTTTTGAAGAGGCAAATGCTGGAGGGAATTGGTGATGAGTGGCTCACATTGGAGTGGGCATTAGTGATATGGGTGGGGCTTGCAGGTCACTGGCAGGTGGTGTTCAAGGAGGGCAAGCTGATAACAAGGAAGAAAAAGGTAACAAGGTGAGAGAGATTGTTAATGGATTTGCTATTAGGATGGCAGAGAGGGTGGGGCCTGCAGGGGGGTCACTATAGGAAGTTGGTGGCAACCATCTGTGATAAGAGTGGGAGAAGAACTCAAGATGCTGGGGGAGAGATTGTATTTACAAGAGTTGGAGTTAGTAGGCAGTTGAGTGAGATTGTGGGATAAAGGATGGGTGGGAAGAGGCTACCAGTGTGGTATGAGGACACCATTGATGTATTAGATAGTTAATAAATGGGGCTGCAGCCTATAGAAAAAAGAA
>RQIL01005320.1:0-12724 GCA_003951145.1 Jimgerdemannia lactiflua
CTTGATATTATATATATATAAAAGAAAAATATTTGAGAATAATACTTTATGCACCAAAGAAAAAGTATAAGTTAACAATGCATACTGTAATGTATCTGGCTCAATAGAGGCAAATTACAAGGTTGGGTGGCTGTGTAGATTTGCTTGAGCCCCCAGTTACTTTGTCAAAAAGCAACAAAATATTCAGATTCTGGTACTAGTGTTGGTGTTTAGTGGTATAATATTCAACAGCTGGAGACTTTCTGTGTGCAATTTCCTAATTTGGTGGTGGTCTTGGGTGTATGGCAGTCTTTTGTATGCAAGCAGATTTCCTTCTTGGGTGTTGATGGATAATTTGTGCGATCTGGGTAATCAGATTTCTCAAATTTGGCAGATTTCCTTAAAAGAGTGGGCTCTCTGGAAATCAGCAGGTGATCAGTTATTCCTTAAAGAGCATGGGTTCTGGATACGGGCTGCTGGCATGATGGTGATCGGGTTTCCTTAATCAACGCAGATTTCTTAGAGCAATGTGGATTAAATAATGTGGGTGATTGGCGGAATGTGGTGGATCAGCAGACTTAATGTTGAATGATATGGATGAACGAAGTGGACAAATAATGCAGATTGGCGGAATGCGGCGGATTGGTGGACAAAAACATGGACTTGAATACAGACTCGAAAATGGCAGCTTATTTCTTAAGTGGCAGACTAGAACGAGGCAGATCGGCAGTACATGGTGGATTGGTGGATTACTTGAAAAATGGCAGACTTCAGGCTTATCTAGCAAGTGAACTAAAAATGGTGAACTTTTCAAACTTCTTTGTATCGGAAAGTAGACCAGAGTGAAAATGAGGTACCAAGCTCACAATCTCTTAGAAAAGGCTCTAGAGTGGGTGTTTCTCCTAAGTATTGCAATCCTTTCTAAACTAAGTGGCTCTGGGCAGGTATATCCCTCAAAGTGTTGTAGGCAGACTTATTTTTTGCTTTAGATTCAATTTCAGACTGAGGTTTATTCACTCTTATCTCTGGGGTATTTTATACATTATGGTTGCTATCTAGTTGCTATCTGGCTAATTATAGAGTGCTATTTATGGGGTTACAGTCACTGTAAGAAGTTACAGTCACTGTAAGGGGTTACGGTCACTGTAAGGAGTTATGGTCACTATAAGGGGTACTTCCTACTTTAACTATCTGGGTTATTTATATAGATGGTAGCACATTTGGGTAACTAAGTTGGGTAGCTATGCTAGTAACTTTTGTTCACATCATCTGGCTAGGTTATAATTTAGGTGGTATATTTTGTAGTTTGTCACATCAGTCCCCACTAAAGAGTAGTCTGTCCCAGACTATTCTTTAGTCATTATTCCAATAACCAAAGTATCTTCAGCATCTATACCTATACTATTATCTTCTTCTGTATCTGGGTCACTCCATTCTAGTTCAAGGTCTTTTTCTAGTTCTTTGGAAAACAGAATGTCTACTTGTTGGAGAGTGCTCTGGAAGATGATCTCATTCATCTGTTGGATATCATTGAGGTAGAAATAGGTCTGCACCAGTGCTCCAACATTTCATTTGAACAAGGTATAGATTCATTTGACAGCTCTAGCTTCTCAGATGGTAACTTCTACTGCACTTCTTATATATGGCTAGTCTTGTAACAGTTGTCTGATATTATAGAAGACCTGTAGCTAGTGGATCTGAAGCAACCTTTGGGCAATAGCAAGGTTTTCTTGATGCTTCTGGATCTGCTGGACCAAAGTTCCTTCAGGTTGGTGGAATTGGGGTAAAGGAATTGGAAGGGCTTGAAAGGAACTGAGAATAAGGGCTTGGATTCTCTGATCAATCATGGTTTGTGCAGGTATATCTTGAGCCAGTTGATGTGAACTGGGGTTCTCAAGACATGTCCATTCATGCTTCTTATATAGATACTGGTTCCTCTGATATTATGTACAAGGTATGGTCCTTCCCATTTTGGTTCCAGTTTGGTAGTAAAGTTTGTTTCAATCATGCTTCTCCAAACTAGGACTTGATCTCTAATCTTGATCTTCTGATCCTTCTATTTCTGGTTATAATACTTCTTTTGTCTTTCTTGGGCCTTGATAATCTGGTTTTGGGCATCTTTCCACAGCTGATCTCCTTTTTCAAGAAGCTTTCCAAGGTTCTCATGGTCAGCAGTTCTGGTCTTCTTGGCAAACATCATTTTGAAGGGCTTTTGTTTGGTTGAGGCAGCAGGGGTGTTTTGGATTTCCCACAGGATCTCAGATAAGCAGAGATCCCAATTGATAGGATTGACCTTAGCAAGTCCTTTCTTGATGGTCTGGTTCATTCTTTCGGTCATTCCATTGGTTTGCAGATGATAAGAGATGGTCCTTCTCAGGTGGATCCCATGAATTCATACATAACTTGAGATTATATTGTTTACAAATTCAGTTCCTTGGTCAGAGATGAGCTCTTCGGGGAGTCCATATTGGAGGGAGAGGTCATGAAGGTGTCCAACAATGGTCAGGGCATCTGCAATCTCCATGGAGTATGCTTTGGGCCATTTGGTCAGATGTTCAACAAATACTAGAATGTATCTGTTTCGTTTTGGTATTACTGGCAGGGGTCCAATTATGTCTACTCCCATCTTTGGAAGATGTGAGTGAGTGGAGGAATTGATTGCAAAGGGGCTTGATAGTTCTTCTTTCCTTGATACTTCTGACAGGTATCACATTTCTAGATAATGTCTCAGACTTGGGTTCTGAGATGGAGCCAATACTGATAATCTTTTCAGATCTTGTCTTCTGTATTTGTCTGTCCTTGATGGGCTTTCTGGTGTTCTTGTTGGATGAGGTATTCTTGCTCCTTGATGGTCATGGGAACTTCTTTGAGGGTGCAGTTCCGAGGTACACCCTTCCTTTGGCTCATTGGGTCATATGGGAGAGAACATCAACATTGTTGTGAGTTCTTCCCGCTTTGTAAATGATGTTGATTTCATAATCTTGAAGGATAAGGATCCATCAGGCAAGGATTCCAGTGGAGTCTTTTCGGTGCAGTAACTATTTGAGAGCTGTATGGTCTGTGATCAGAGTGAACTTTCTTCCAATGAGGTAATGTTTGAATAAGGTGACCGCCCATATGACTGCAAGGCATTCCAATTTGGTGCTCCCATAGTTGGTCTGCTGCTTGTTGGTGGCTCTGCTTATATAAGCTATCACATGGTGCTATTTGTCAGGTCCTTCTTGTACAAGAATAGCTCCAAGGCCATTCTTGGATGCATCAGTATACAGGATGAAAGGTTTCTGCAGATCTGGCCAGACTAGGATTGGTGCTGAGGTCAGGCAGTGTTGTAGTTTTCGGAAGGCTTCTTTTGGTGGTTCTTTCCATTCAAATAATACTTCTTTCTTCAGCAAGGTTCAGATTAGGGCAGAGATTTTGGCAAATCTCTTAATAAATCTTCTATAGTAAGATGCAAGCATCAGAAAGGATAGAGCTTCCTTTGGAGTTTTGGAGATAGAAAAGTTATTGACTTTTTCGATCTTCTTGGGGTCTGCATGTGTTCCATTTTTAGAGACTACAAATCCAAGGAATTCAAGCTTCTGTTTGCCAAAGTAGTACTTCTTTGAGTTGAGTCTCAAATGATTTTGTTGGGTGAGTTTGAAAAACTCTTCAAGGTCTTGCAGGTGGTCTTCGAAATTTGCTGAGTAGATGTTAGAATCATCCACATAAACAATCAGGTAGTAGTGGATGAGAGGGGCATATACTGAGTTCATCATTCACTGGAAGGTTGGGGGTGCATTGCAGAGTCCAAAAAGTATTCAAAGGTACTCAAACAATTTTCCTAGGGCAAGGAAAGCTATCTTTTGAATATCTTTGGGGTCTATTGGTATCTTATGGAATCCTGCGAATAGGTCCATACTACTGAAGTATCTTGCATTTTGTAGCTGGTCCAGAAGGTCATCAATTCGGAGCAAGGGATATGCATCTTTCTCTGTTACTGTATTGAGTTTTCTGAAGTCCACAACTAGTCTCTATCCTCCTTTCTTTGGTATTATGAGTATAGGGCTGGCCCAAGGGCTGGTAGAGGGTCGGATGACTCCATTGTCTAAGAGTTCCTGTATGTGTTCTTTTTCGAATATCTTCAAGTGGTGGGGTATCCTGTATGGTTTCTGTCAGATGGGTGTTGCATTTCCTATATTTATACTATGGTGGTATAATGGGTTGTATGGCAGGTTGCTATAGTCTGTGGTGAAGATGTCCTGATATTTATGAAGGAGTTTGGTCAATTATTTTTGTTGCTGAGGGGTCAATTCTTCTCCAATGTTTGTGGAAGGCTTCACTTTCTCCTGGGTCGCAGAGGGGCCTTTCCTTTCTTCTGTGACCTTTTGTCGTTTCCCTGTAAGTTTAATTCATAAACTTCTCTGTGTATTCGGTTGAGGTAAGGCATGAGGTGTCCAATAATAGTTCCTTTTGGCAAGATGATATTGTCCCAGCTTGTGTTGGTTACTTGGGAGTATACTGGATTAATCTTGTCAGAGAATGTGTACCCTTCTATATATAGATTTTGGATTTCTTCATTGGGTTCGAAGAAGAGATTCCTGGGGTCTGGTGGTACAAAGATTTCGATGGTGGTTTGCTCTCCTGGCTCAAGGATGAGGTTCTTGTGAAACTTCACTGGCTTGGCAGAAAACTTACTGGAGGGCATTTGCTTTAAATTGGCTGACCTGAAGAAGATGTACTTCCTTCTTATCTGAGCTTCCAAATCCTTTGTTTTGTCTGGTTCCTTGAGTGAGCTTGGGTACTTCTTGCAGCTGAGAAGTCTTGTATTCGAGAAAGACTACCTGTGTAATTTTGTCTCCTTTGTTGATTCAAATCCATTCACCACTTCCATTTCTCAAGATGACTGTGATTTCACCTGTATATCCTGGGTCAATGGTTCCTCCTTCAGTAGAAAGTCCTTCAAGGGCTAGTCCAGACCTTGAGGTCAACTGGATGTAAGTTCCTTTTAGTGGTTGTATGGCAATACTGGTTCTGATGAGTATTGTATTTCCAGGACCTAGGGTGGTATCATAGAGACTACTGAGATCATAACTGACATCTTCTTGGTGTGCCTTTTTTGGTGGAATTGCATTAGGATGAAGTAGGGTGAACTGTGCAATATCTTTGCCAAGTGTAGGCTGTCCAAGGGCTGAGGCTCCTGAAGCATTAGATCTCCAACCTCTGATGTCTAGGTGTGGCCATCTTGCTCCAGTGGAGGGGTCTTGAAGGTAATTGATTCCTCTTTTTCCAGTGGGGTCTAAGGCTTCCATGAAATTGATAGCATCCTCTATCCATCCTTGGTAAGTTGTATGGTAAATGAGAGCTAGGATGTCTTCTCCTAGGTTATATATCTTAAGGACCTTCCTTGTAGGCTTCTTCTTTTTCTTCTTTCGAATCTGGGCTTGGTCATCTCCTCTCTTGAGTGTGTGTACAATCACATCCTTACTGAGATGGATCTTTTCATATTGACAAGGCCAGTATCTTGGGTGTTTTCCATGATGGCAATATCCCATAGCTTGGAAGTATTTCTTTCTTTCTTCGATTTCTCCTAGCTTCGGAAATCTGTACCCATTCCTATCATACTTCGGTGAGCAAGTAGAAAGGGGTTTCACTTCTATTTGGGTGTAGAATTCGACTCCATGTCTTCTTTTCATAAGTGAGGTGATGGATTCTTGAAATGAGGTCCCTTCTATAATGATTTTCAGAGAGTTCTGTTCATAAGGCTGTCTGGCTTACTGGTCCAATATATGGCATTGATAGCAGTAGTCTCTTGGTGAGTGGAAGATAACTTGATGGGGGCATTTGCCTATTCAAAAGACTCTTTCTTGATGAGTTTCAGGCCTTGGGATGACTGGCTGGATACTGGGTCCTGCTTCTTCTTCACTCCAGAAAGTGTTGTCTTCTCCTTCTTGAGGTTCCCAATTTGGATCATCCCATGAAACAACTGCTGGGAGTTCTTTATTTTCAGAAATGCTATCATCTTCTTCTTCTGGAGGCTGGTCCCAGATTGCTTGAATTTCGGCTGCTTCAATTTCAGGGTTGGGTATTACTTGTGCATGGTTTTTTGGCTGAGTATTATGAAGGCATCTCTTCTTCTTCCTCCTGCATTCAGAGCAAGTAGTGCCAGGGCTTTTTCAAATTCCCACATGTCTGGATGAGTGTTTTTCACATTTCTGTCTATGGAGGCATTTGATGCATCCTCTGGCTTCTCCTGCAATGGCTCCAATTGTGATGGGGATAATATCTTGTGCCCACACATTATCTTCCAGTCTGTCTTCTACCATGTTGATTCGGGGCCTCAGTCTGGGGTCATTGTCATTTTTAGAGTCCTCCTCTTCTTCTTTCTCAGTGGTAGATTCTTCACTGCTTGCATATTCTTCTTGAATGGTCACCTTCTTCTTCTTCTTTGATGGTTTGAAGCTGGTGACTTTGACTCAGTACTTCTTTCCTCTGTAGTCGAATTTGAGCACTTGTTGGCCAATATTGACATCTGCATTCATCTCCTTCATCCAATTGGTGCTAAGGATTATATCATAGGTGATAGCTTCAGTCACAACTGTCTTAGAAATGGCAAACTGGATATGTTCAAGAGTAATGGTGATGTTTCAGACTTCTCCCAGGGGTTGAGTTCGGGCTCTATCTGCTACTATGATGCTGAGACTAGAGGGTCCATCAATGGGCCATTGAATGCTGTCCAGGAATTTCTTAGTAATAATATATATAGCTGCTCCTGTGTCGATGAGGATTTTCGCCTTTTGGCCTCCGATTTCTCTAAACAGATAGGTGCTGACATGTCTTTCTGCAGCTTGCACTGCTGGGGTTGCTGGTTCTTCTTGAGGGATGGGGACTCTTCCTGTGTAAGATCTGGTGGTTCGCAGCAACTTGTTCCTTACTCCAGCTGGTGTCAGTTGAAGGAATTGTAAGAGTGGGACTTCCATCTTGGCTTCTTGGATCTTTTTCCAGGCTTCATTGTAGATGTCCTGAGGCATGGTCTTTGGGATATATTTCTTCTTGGACTTTGGTGTCTTGGTTTCTGATTCTAGTTCTTCTCCCATATCTTCATCAGCAGATTCTGGATCTTCTCCATTGATAGTAGCTTCAGGAATGAAGGGTGAAGGAGACCGGGGGAGTGTATCAACCTGTTCTTCTTCATCTTCATTTCGAATGATTCTTCTGCTGGTTCTTTTTGGTGGCTTCTCAACTGTTCTGGGGCGGCCTACTGCTCTCTTTCTTTTTTCTGCTGAGTAGACTGTTTCATATTCAGCTTTGGTTGGGTACAAGTCTAGGTCACTATAATCCTCACTGTCACTTTGCTCATAGTCTTCAACTGGGTGAGCTTCTGTCCTCTTGTTGTGGGTATCCTTTCGATTTGGTGGTTCGGAATTCCTTAAACTGTCCTAGTTGTTGAATTCAGTGGCATAGTGTCCCTGCTGTTTACACTTATAGCATTGGACTTCTGCTCTATCTCTTAAAGGATAGTTTTGACTATCAGAGGATAGATAGTTCCTCTGGTAATCCTGATTTTTGCATGAGGGGTACCTTGGCTGATAGTTCCGATTTTCTTGAGGAGGATATCTTGGCTGATAATTCCGATTTTCATATGTAGTGAGCCTTTTAATCTGGTTGACCAGTCTGTCTACTTTCGAATTGAGGTCTTGGATCTCATTCTTGTCCTTTTTCCATTCTTTGGTGGGTTTTTCTCCTTTTGATTCTCCTTGAAGAATTTCTTGCAGGGCCTTAACCAAGAGATCCTCCTTGTCTTCTTTTTGATTATCCATCCAGGTGGTTCCTTGTTTGACATCAAAGTATTCTTGGGCTGCATCTACTTGCTCTTCAGGCTTCCTGATACCCAGGGTTCAGACATGTTGAGCAATGTTGGGTAGAATCCCATTCATGAAGGTCATTGGACCGATAATGTCTTGGTTGGCAGCATTGAATCCAGCAGCATGCATTCTCTTCTGAATTCTAGTAAAGAATGCTCTTGGGGATTCTCCGAGGTTCATCTTTATTCCCATGATGGATTCTTAAGCTTTGTGGTGAGTTTCATTTCTTATATACTTTTCGATGATCCAGTGCTGCATGGCCTCATATTGTTCTTCATCTGATCTTGCATTTTCTATGATGTCTTCTAGGTCTGTGCTGTTATCACTTGCAGTTCTGATAAAGATACCTTTGGCTGGTTCTCTCAGTTGTGCTTTGAAGACATTGATTTGTCTTTGAGTTGACAAATCTCTCAGAGCTGCTATTCCTTTGATTGCATCTATGAATTCTCTTAGATCCTCCTCTGGGTATCCTACAAATGTGGGTAGTATTGTGCCCATTTCATATTCACTGTCTTCTGACTCTGTTTTGATTTCTGGTTCTGATTCGGAGTTGTAGACTATTGATGGATATGAACTTGAAGGTGCAAAGAATCCAGGAGATGGTGCTCTTCTCAGTACTGTTCTGGGGAGTCTTATGGGCTGTTTTCTTGGGATTGGAGATGCTGGTCTGGGTAAATCAGGGAAGACTCTTGGAGGGAATCTTTCAAGATAGTTGTTGAGGTCTCAGACAAGGTTGTCAAAGTCTAAGTTGGTGTTGTTTACTTCATCTAGTGTGAGCTCATCAAAATCTCTGGTTGGTGTATCTGCTGGTGGTGCTGGTGGAGGATTTCGTATAGTGCTGGCTTCTGCGATATCAGATCCTTCTGAATGGTATCTGATTCTAGAGATGATTATTTCTCTTCCTGTCCAAATACTTTGTAGAGCCAGAATTTCTTCTCCTATAGTAGCTGAAATTGGTGCAGTGTCAAAGGTTGCAGTAGTACTGGTCTCCAGGTTGAAGGTTGGGTTCTGTGAGCTGAAAAGTCACGTAGATTGCTGGTTTTGTAATCTTCCCAGTTGAGCCCCCAAATGTAATATGCCTGGCTCAATAGAGGCAAATTACAAGATTGGGTAGCTGTGTAGATTAGTTTGAGCCCCCAGTTACTTTGTCAAAAAGCAACAAAATGTTCAGGTTCTGGTACTAGTATTGGTGTCTAGTGGTATAATATTCAACAGCTGGAGACTTTCTGTGTACGATTTCCTAATTTGGTGGCAGTCTTGGATGTATGACAGTCCTTTGTGTGCAAGCAGATTTCCTTCTTGGGTGTTGGTGAATAATTTGTGTGACCCGGGTGGTCAGATTTCTCGAATTTGGCAGATTTTCTTAAAAGAGTGGGCTCTCTGGGAATTGGCAGGTGATCAGTTATTTCTTAAAGAGTGCGGGTTCTGGATACAGACTGCTGGCATGACAGTGATCGGGTTTCCTTAATCGATGCGGATTTCTTAGAGTAATGTAGATTAAACAATGTGGCAATCAGTGGAATACAGCGGATTGGCAGACTTAATTTTGAATGATGTGGACGAACAAAGTGGACGATCAGTGGAATGTGGCAGATCAATGGACAAAAATGTGGACTTGAATATGGACTCAAAAATGGCAGCTTATTCCTTAAGTAGTGGACTAGATCAGTAGTATGTGGCAGATTGGCGGATTACTTGAAAAATGGCAGACTTCAGGCTTATCTGGCAAGCAAATCAAAAATGGCGAACTTTTCAAACTTCTTTATATCGGAAAGTGGACTGGAGTGGAAATGAGATACCAAGCTCACAATCTCCTAGAAGAGGCTCTAGAGTGGGCATTTCTCCTAAGTATTGTAATCCTTTTTGGACTAAGTGGCTCTGAGTAGGCATATCCCTCAAAGTATTGTAGGCAGACTTATCTTTTGCTTTGGATTCAATTTTGGACTGAGGTTTATTCACTCTTGTCTCTGGGGTATTTTATACATTGTGGTTGCTACTTAGTTGCTATCTGGCTAATTATAGAGTACTATTTATGGAGTTACAGTCACTGTAAAGGGTTATGGTCACTGTAAGGGGTTATGGTCACTGTAAGGAGTTACAGTCACTATAAGGGGTGCTTCTTACTTTAGCTATCTGGGTTATTTATATAGGTGGTGGTATATTTGGGTAACTAAGTTGGGTAGCTATGCTAATAACTTTTGTTCATGTCATCTGGCTAGATTATAATTCAGGTGGTATGTTTTGTAGTTTGTCACAATACTTACAACTATGGCAAGGTCTGTCATAAGATTCGTATCACTCCTACCATTACCATGTCATTTTTGTCAGAGACCTAAAGATCGTCAATTTTGTTTTGCCACTCTAAACCAGTTAAATCTTGCAAAAAAAAATGTCATGAGTAAATCGTGAATATTTTCGAGAATCAGAGCTTCAGTTGTCTTATCGATTTCTGAAAGGTAAGAGGTGATCAGTGGCATTGGGAGCTGTATCAGAAAGGAAGACTTGAAATAGAGATCCATGACCTCATCATTTGGATGATATTTTGTATGGAATATACAAATCTTTTTCGTAGTCTCTGAATATTCAGCTATATTGTTTAAGATATCCACTATTTCCTGTGTGATGCCAACAGCATTAATTTAAAAGTTGCATTATAAAGTTTTCATTAATACTTCATCATCTTTATACTTTCTTTTTATATAATTAAGTATGGGATCAAGATGATACCAAAGCAGAAAAGGTTACTTACCTTCCTATCCTCCATGTTTTATTCTTCCTGGTAGTAAATCAAAATTTGTAAGTACTGAACACATATAGTGAGAGGGCTATATCACAATCACTTACAGCACCATCCTCCTTGTTGGTATGATTTAACAGGTCAATTACAGCATTCTCACTGCTCACTGTTGTTAACCACATTAGATACATATTGGTGGTGAATCTTAACAGTTAAATATTCAATAACAAAAATTAACTACCTTGGAACAGATCCGGACTCAGGGAACTCGCATTCCTCAGAATAATCTACTCTTTTTCTGTTTCTTAAGGAATAACCGATTTCATCGTTACCCATTTTCTGATTGGACTGAAAGGCCTGATCCTGTCCGCTGAATGCTGTGTCGTCCGATATGTATTTCTAGCCCAAAAAATTATATTAGTGATATCTCATGAAGATAATCAATAAACGAGAGCAATTAACTCATTCTTTTGTGTCCTTTGACACAATCTTCTGCGATCTTGTGACCTGAAAATTAAGCAGACATTGTAGTTCCTTTTAATAGCATGCCTCAAAATTTTGAATCACCTTCGGAAATTATTTACCTTGTCAGTATCTTCCATGGTGTCCACAGTTTTGTGCAACTCGGCGTCATCGCTGGTGCTGTTTTGCGGAAGAATGTCGTCAATCCGACACCGAACTGCATAGCCTGTCTTTTTACTTAACGCGTTATCGACTAAATCCTGCAAAAAGGACAAAAAAGTCAGGTTAAAAAAACTCACACGTAACAAATCAGCAGCGAAAACACGTTTCATAAACCTTCTCTTGGTCCAGGACAAACTGAGGTGAGCTGGAAAAGTAAGCGCTGATTCCTTCTTTATATTCGCCTCGCTTAAAGCGTCGGTCGATCTCGACATACTTGGGGTCAGTATTTTTGGCAATGACTGAATTGAGGGCAGAACACCATCTCGATAGGCCCTTTCTGGTTTGGTAGTTAAATTTCCTCAAAAAAGCCACTGGTGTTGGCGAAAAAATCCAACTCTTCTTGCGAAACGGTTGAATTGGGCATACTAGTTTTAGGTTTGTTGGGATAGACGCGTCTGGGCAAAAGAAGATCGTGATCGGTGGCTTGTGTTGTTTTGGAGAGCGCGATTTTCGCACAACCCACTCATATTTTTTTATTTTTTGTTGTCTTGGGTTTTCGTTGTCACGTTGACTAAAGTCTTCGTTATCTCTGATTCTTACAGGCCTGTGAGATGTCGTCTCGCTGCAGATAGGCAAAAACTGCGGTTACTCTTCATGATGAAGGCCCTTCTGTGGTTGGACGCTCTCATGGAAGACAGTACGACTGCTGAGTGTTCGGAGGAACTGCGGTTATCCTGCATCTTACGGTGTAGCTCGCACTCGGCTGTCAAGGGTTGTACTGTGAGCGCACACGGCCGGTGATTCTTGCAGCAATCCTTTAGACGTTTCGTAAGTATTCGAGTGGCGTGTGACAAAACGAGTTACAAAAATCCACCGATTAACGACGTCCTCTTCCTTTATCAAGAGTCGAAGGATTGCTAACCCTATGTTGCAGCTTGTGGTAGGGCTGGGGCAAAAACCGCGGTTATTCCCTGACGGGGCCACCTGCCACAAGCTGTGACATGGAAGGCGGTGCGCTGACTGGTCATTCAGAAGAACTGCGGTTATCCTGCAGCTAAGAGCTATGGTTCATGATCAGTTACCAAGAGTGCGTATCGCGTGCGCTCGTCGACCTGCCAAATCGGTTTCTGCCACCTTTCGTCACCGATAATTGTGAAGAGATGCGGTGAACTTGAGAATGTGTTGTAGCGGCAGAATTCTGGATGACTTGATGTAGTTCAGTCTTCTTGAGTTTCGTTTGCCCAGTTGAATCTGACGCTGCATTTAGCTTTCTGTGTTTGTATTGTTAACTCTGATGAGGAGTTATAGAAAGTTTCATCGAACATTTTGTTTCTTGTCTCATCCAATTACACGTATTAAATTCATTATACATATCTCTTATGAACTTTGATAATGGACAGTTGAGAAAAAAAAAAGATAGCCAAAGTTCACTTTGTCTGGTTTTGTTACAGCACGCCCCATATTATAGAAAAATAGCTAAATTAATTTAATTCTAAAGGTTTATCTCTGTTAGATATATTATTTCTTAGTTTATATTTATAAT
>RQIL01005331.1:0-12721 GCA_003951145.1 Jimgerdemannia lactiflua
AAAAAAAAAAAAGTAATCAATATGGGCAGGTGAATATTTGTTATAAACTTAAAAGAAAAAGGAAAGAAGGAGAGAATATTTATTGATTATCCAAGTTATGTGCCTTTATGTACCTGATTGATAATATCACTCCACTGCACTATAATTTATATTGAGTTATACTTAGAATGAAATTTCAATACTCCTGCTTAATGAGATATATAAATAAAATGCAAATAAAGCTGATTGAGCTAAGCAATAACAAAATATTACCAATGAGATGCTATGTAAATGACTGAAAAAGGTCTAAATTCTCTACTTATAAGTATAAAAATAGATCAATAAAGTAGTGAAAAATTGAAATCCTGAGGAATATTATAGGTTTCCATCATAATATTTATTGATCAAGTCTCCATCATTTGCTATAATACTCATTTTACTCATTTGCTATAATGCTCATTCCTCATATACAGAATTCAAACTTTGACTTTGGAAGAGTCTTTATAAGTGAATCTGCCATCATTTGCTCTATAGGGGTGTATAATAGGTATATAGTCTCATTTTTAATATATTCTCATATATAATAATATTGTATATTAATATGTTTGGTCTTTGTATAATATATAGGATTCTTTGCCAAAGCAATGGTGGATTAGTTATTCTGTCATATAGTGGTAGATCCTTGAGAGAATTCCAAAACATTTAGCAATTCACAAAGCTAGATAGCTTCTTTTATTACAATAGATAATGCTTGATACTCTGCTTGTATTGACAATATTGCCACTGAAGATTGCTTACAAGTTTGCCATGAAATGGCTCTACTGTCATTGAGATAGAAGAAGTATTCTGTCATAGACCTTCTGTCATCCAAATTGTCAGCCCAATTAGCATCACATATACTGGAAAGGCTTATAGTACTCTTACTTATTCCTTCATTATTCAAATTGAGCATATAGCTCTTTGTACCTTTTATGTATCTGAATACCATCTAATGTGAATTATCATAGCATGATGAGTATTGTACCACTTTGTTGACCATATATGACATATCAGGTCTTATTTCAAGCATAAGATACATGAGGGATCCCACTGTTTGTCAATAGGGAATATTGCTGTATTTATTGGATATATTAGACTTCTTAGTCTTATAGATATCTCCATAGGTATTCTGACTGACTTGTATTTGCTCATGCCAAATTGCTTAAACATATACTCCTTGGCTTAGGTATATAGTGCATATATTCCTGTCATATATAATGGATATCCCCAATAGGAAAGATATATTGCCCATATCTGTCATCTTGAACTTCCTGCACAATGCTGCCTAGTGCTCCCAATGAATCAAATCAAAGGTCCAATTCGATTTGATTCAAATCATATCAAAGGCTAATTCAATTTGAGGTCCAATTTAAACTATATTTTTCAAAATTTAATAACTCAACAAATACATATCCGAATTTAATGATCTTTAGCTTGTTAGATTCCTCTTATATAGAGGAATCTAACAAGCTAAAGATCATTGAATTTGGACATATATTTGTCGAGTTATTGTATTTTGAAAATAGGGTTAGAATTGGACTCTTGATTTAATTTGAATTCAATTCAATTCAAACTTGATTTGAATTGAAAAATCCCCAATTTAATTCAATTCAAATGACCCTCAATTTGATTTGATTTAAATTGATTCAATTTATTTGGGAGCACTAATGCTATCTTTACTCTATTGATTTCACTTATTGTTCCAACTAGAATGATAATATTGATCCAGATTCCCAAGTATACCATTCCTGAGGACATATGATACATATATATATATGGGTCTGCTTTACATCATTTGAATCTATTGTTTTCTATGAGATATTTGTCAATCTTTTAGTTCCATAGTCTCATTGCTTTTTTTATATTATAAAGACATTTACATAGTCTGCATACTAACTCCTTATCATTGTTGTAGAGTTCATATTCTTGTGGTTGATGAATATAGAGTTTGGTATCTATATCTCCATTTAGAAAGGCTATCTTAATGTCCATTTGATAGATTTTATAATTATATTTGGCTCTGATCACAAGAAGTATTCTAAGTGAAGTAAGCTTGAATACTGGGGAAAACATCTTATCATAATCAACCTCAAAGTCTTGTGAATACCCCTTTGCCATGAATTAGGCCTTGTATTATTCTATGCCACTGTTGCTATTGTGCTTGATTTTATATACTCATTGAGATTTTATAGCTTGCTGATTTGCCAGAAGAGAGACTAAATCCCATGTGTTGTTTTTGATGAATGAGCTATACTCCTCATCCATAGTCTTTTTCCACTTCTTTTTACTGTCTGAATGAATGGCTTTATTATAGTGTGCCAGTTTACTGATTATTACTATATAAGTACATTCACAAGCATAGTTCACATGATGTTGTTTACAACAGGATGACTTAGGTAGGTTCCAGTAATTTCCTAAATCTGCTTGAACTTCATTATCCATCCCAGACTTGTGCATTTTTTTGCTCTTTGGAGAAGTATCCTCTTCTTCTTCATTGTCTATAATCTCTATAATTCTTGATTCAGGGAGCTTCATGGATAACTGCACTGTTGATCTCATAGATGTGGATGTCAAAGTTCCAACTATTGGTGTAGTTGTGCCCACCATTGGCATATTTCCACTTGTCATTGGTATATCTCCATTTACTGTTGGTGAATTGAATATAGATATAGAGACTTCCATATGAATTTCCTATTCCTTTACCCTTTTCTTAAATTGAATGTTATAAGAGATGACTATACTGCACTTTTGCAAATTCCACAGTCTATATGCTGATCCATTGTATCCAAGAAATATATGCTTATCTGCCTTAGGCTCAAATTTGCCTTGATTACTACCTTTATTCAATACATAAGCCTCACTTCCAAATGTCTGTAAGTGCAAGATATCAGGCTTGGATCTACTCCATAGTTCTTTAGGGGTAAGATTGTCATCTTTGAATTGCTCACCACTGCATTCTTTGCTTAGAGCTTGAGAAGTGCATTGATTACATATATATGCCACCATATTCAATGCTTCAGCCCAAAAGGATTGCAATAAAGTAGCTGCATTTATCATTATTCAAGCCATCTCAACAATTATTTGATTAAACTATTCTGCCACACCATTTTGTTGTGAAGTATAGGGAGCTGTTTTATTATGTCATATTTCATGCTCTTTTAAGAATTATTTAAAGGACTTATTTATATATTCTGTCCCATTATCTGAGCATAGTATCCTTATTTGATATTTTGTTTCATTCTCCACACTCACCTTAAATTCCTTGAATTTTTTGAATGTCTTGCTTTTTGCTGAAAGAAAGTATACATAGACTTTATGAGTATAATTATTGATGAAGGTGATAAAGTATTTTTTCCCAGAGTGTGAATATTTATGTATAGGATTACAGATATCCATGTATATAAGATTGAGTATGCCATTCACTCATTTTGTCCATTTCTGAAAAGATCTCTAGGAAGCCTTATTCACTGTGCAATCATTACAAAAGAAATTCAGAGATGTACAGTTCAGCAATCTCTTCACTGAACTATTTCTCATCATCTATTCCAAGATTATTTTACTGATATGTTCTAAGCATTCATGCCATATATGCCAGGTGTCAGTCACTATTATAGAGTATACTGATGTACTGTTTGGTATGCTGTCAATTGCATATAGGTTTCCTCTTTTTGATGTATATATTAATTCCTTATTGTTCCTTAGATCAATTACTATTATGCTATTCAGACATATGTTAACTCCTTTATCTCCTCAGGCCATCATCCATCCTATTGAGAAGAGGTTTTTACCAATGTCCAGAGTGTACAGTATGTCTGTGAACATGTCTGAGGATTCATCAACTTTCCTGTATAGATGTATGCCAACATTGTCTTTGCTCTGAGTATAGATTATATTATTGTCACCTAGTTTGATGGAGATGGGATGCTCAAATTTCTCATACATAGAGAATCACTTATGGTGTACCATCATATATTGCATTGCACCAGAATCCATGAGCCAAACTTTCTCACTGCATATATTGGTACTGCTTAGTATATAGCTTATATTGGTGCTTGTACCTATATCATTTTTTGTTAGTGTAAAAGTATTTCCTGCCTCTGCAAATAATATACTCTGGCTATCTCTGCTTTAATTATTTATATCAACAATATTTGCCTATCTACACTGATTGTCTTTCTCTTTTTTCTTGAGGTTGCAATCTTGTATATGATGTCCAGACTTATCACAGTAAAAGCACTTACTACCGAATTTGGCATGTTGACTGTCATGCTGTTGACTGCCATGCTGGCTTTGCTCTTGTTCTTTGTTTTGCTTTTTACTTTAACTATATACTCTATAGAATACCTTTTCATTGTAGTCTTCATTGGGACCATTTCCTTGCCTCAATTCCTTATTTAATAGGCTCATGATGATGTGCTTATAGTCCAAAAGCTTATCAGATTCTCGAATAGTGGAAATGACTACATTATATACTTCAGGAAGGCCTCTTATGAGGGCCAGGACCTTATCTTCCTCCCTGATGAGGTCTGTCAGCATAGAGAGAGAATTCACCTAATTTATCAGATTATTGATGTGGTTAGCATACTGCTGAATGCTCTTTTTGGGCTTCTTCCATAGAGTGAATAGTTGTCCCTTCAGGTGGAATCTGTTGGACATAAATGCTTATTAGTGGTAATCATGTAGAATCAGGCTTCATTTGCTATTATAGCATTCATAATGAATTTTATTTATTTATTCACTAGCATAAAGGTAATCTCTCTTAGTGCTTTGTGATTCTTCATGGTGTTATATCTCATTACTTGCACCTGTGGCTTTCAGTAATCCTCCAGACCACATTCTTCCAAGAGGTTTCTCATATGGTATATCTATATAGCATAATCCTTACCATAAAAGACAGGAATCATCCTTTTTGTCATAGCTATACTTACCATCACTAGTATAATCTTCAGGGAAACTGTAACCATCAGGGAAACCATACCTGTGCTACCTGTGCTACTTATACTTGGCATTGCAACTGGGCTTCCTGTGTTTGACATCTTTATATATTATAGTATAGTATATGTTAAAGAGATTTATTTCTTATATACTTTTACTAACCAGGGCTCATAATCTTTGTTGAGAACTTAGGAGGAATAGAAAGAAGTATTTTATTGATTATCCAAGTTATGCACCTTTATGTACCTGATTGATGATATCACTCCACTGTATCACAGATTTATATTGAGTTGCTATATCGAGTATTCCAACAATAGACCATCTCCAAGCAGTAGGAAAACCATCCAAAAGAATAAGCAAGAGAATCATTCAAGATGAAGATGAAGAAGAACAGATTGAAACATCTCCCCATTCTCCTTCATTCTTCATCTCTGGAGCTACTATCAATAGAGAAGATTCTCTATCAGAATCTGCTAATGAAGATATGGGAGAAGAACCAGAATTGGAAACCAAGACTCTGAAGTCCTGAAAGAAATATATCCCAAAGACCATACTCTGGAATATCTATAATGAAGTCTGAAAGAAGATCCAAGAGGCCAAGATAGAAGTCCCACTCTTGCAGTTCCTATAACTGATATCTGCTGGAGTAAGGAATAAATTATATAAACTACTAGATCATATATATGAAGAGTTTATATTCTATAAGAAGAACCATCAACCCCAGCAATACAAGCTGTAGAAAGGCATGTCAGCACCTATTTGTTTAGAGAAATCAGAGACCAAAAGATAAAAATCCTTATTGATATAAGAGTAGCTGTATACATATATTATTGTAAAGAAATTCTTGGACAGCATCCAATGGCCCATTGATAGACCCTCTAGCCTCAGTATCATTGTAGCAGATCAAGTCTAAACTCTGCCCCTGGGAGAAGTCTGAAACATCACCATCACTCTTGAATACATCTAGTTTGCCATTTCTAAAGTAGTAGTAACTGAAACTATTACCTATAATATGATTCTTAGCACCAATTGGATGAAGGAAATGAATGAAGATATCAATATTGGTCAAAAAGTACTCAAGTTTTACTATATAAGAAAGAAGTACCAAGTCAAGGTCACTAGTTTCAAGCTATCAAAAAAAAAAAAAGTGAGTATTTAAGAAGAATATAACAGTAGTGAAGAATCAACTACAGAAGAAGAAGAGGAGGATTCTGAAAATGACAATAATCTCAGACTGAGGCCCTAAATAAACATGGTGAAAGATAGATCAGAAGATAATATATAGGCACAAGACACTATCTCCATCATAATTAAAGCTATTGCTGAAGAAGTCAGAGGATGCACCAAATGCCTCCAAAGATAAAAATGTGAGAAACATTCATCCAGACATATTGGAACTTGAAAAAGTCCTGACACCACATACTCTGAATACAGGAAAGGAAGAAGAGATGCTTCTACAATACTTGACTGAAAAGCCATACACAAGTTATGCCCAATTCTGAAATTGAAGCAGCAGAAGTATAAGCAATTTGGGACCAACCATCAGAGGAAAAAGATGATGGCATGTCCAAAAATGAAGAGCTCCTTGCAATTGTTACATGGGATGATTCAAACTGAATACCATAGAAAGGAGAAGATGATGATATCTCCTAGAGTGAAGAAGCTGGACCTAATTTATAACCAGTCATCCTAAGACCTAAAACCCATCAAGAAAGAACCTTCTAAATGGGCAGATGCCCTCACCAAGTTGTTTTCCACTCACCAAGAGACTACTGCTATCAATGCCACATTTTGGACCAATAATTAAGCTAGTCTTTTGAACTAAAATCCCCAAAAATCATTGCAGAAGAAATCTCATTCCAAGAATCTGTCACCACACTTGCAAAGAGAATAAATGTATGTAATACCTGGCATATCACTTGGACTTTCCAGCATGAGTGGTCAAGAGGCTGTTGAAGCTAGTGAGGGAGTAGATTTGAGCAGACTGCAGAAGTCAGATTAAGTGGGAGGTCTTAGTGATACTGGTGGAGAGAGAGTGACTTCTTTTGATAACTTTCACATTACACTAAATTCTACACACACTTTTGACACACATTTTCATCATTTATTAGAGATAACTCTTAAGGAGATAGTGACAAAGCAAGGTTCTGGCAAGCATACTAGTGTGAAGGTGATCTGGTATTCAACTGGCAGTACAGCAAGGAAGGGGTTAGTATGGGTCTAGAGTTCTTTGGGCCATTGAAGAGAGGAGGTTCTGAAGGGGAGCAGGGGTCAAGTAAGAAGACAGAGGGCAGCGGAGTAGTGAGCTTTGCAGTAGCTGTCAAGAATGATGAAGGAGAAAAGGGTACTGAGGGATAGAAGATAGTAGATAAGGAGAAGGAGAAGACTGGGGGTGCTGGAGGGGCACTGCCTGGGGGAGGAAAGGAGGGGGCTGAAGGAGATGTGACTAGCATAAGGACTGAGACTGCTGATGGTGGTGTGATAGCCAATCTGGAGAAAAATCATAATGTAATCACTGATAGTAGCAAGAGAGGACAGGGGAGATCAGGACTGGTGCACAGGGGCAATCTATCAGATAGTGTGATGGGCCTGGTGGTGGTCTCATTACTCAAGAAATTGATCTCTAAGTTTGCAGTCACAGTGAGCTTCCAGGGCCTGGCAGTAATAGTGAGGATAGTCTTGGGGTTGTTGGGCAAGCAGCTGGCAGATGTGGTATCAGTAAAGTTTCTGAAGGAGCTGGAGTGGGTAGAAGTCAGATTTGTGGAAGAGAAATACCTGGTGGATACATTGTTGAATGGGGTCATAGTGGGCAAAGTAGTGATACTGATGTCAAGGTGTTTGTGCTGGTATCCCAGAGTGGTGCACCTAGTGATCAAGGGGGTCCCTACAGTATCTGTGGAGGAGATGAGGGAAAGAATTGGTGTAGTGATGAAGGAGTATAGGGATGTAGTCAATATCAGTTTTCAGATATAGGAGGGGATGACATACAAGACAGAGAATATAGAGGTGAGGCTAAGGGTGGCTGGTAGAGAGATGACTGGGAAAGTAAGTGATTGGCCAAAGGTGCTGAAGTGGGACCTGGTTGAGTGCAGGGTGTCGAGGGTGAAGAGGATGGAGGAGAAGGAAGAAGATCTGTTGATGGTACTGTGGGAATTGGAGAGGGCCATAGAGTAGAGGGCAAAAGTTTGAGAGGCCTTCAAAAATACAACAGTAGTAGAGGAGATAGATAGCAGGAAGATACAGGTGGATAAGGAGGTATGGAAGAGAAAGCAGAGAAGGCATATACAGAAAGAGCTAATGAAGAGTTTCAAGAAGAAGATGGGTGTGGAGATAGTGCCACCACCAGGGTACAAGGGAGGCCTAGAGAACTTGCAGCATGCTCCTAAGCATAAAAAGATTATTGGAAAGGATGAGCCCAGGTTCTTTATTGATGTAGATGAGAAGAAGAGAGAACAGGTGGAGAAAGGGGAGGTCTTGATAAATGATAAGGTGCTGAGGACTGTAAATGAGGATGTTGTGATGAAGGGGATCCAGAGTGTGAGATTTGGGGTACTGGATGCTAAGCTTGGAGGAGTGGTGGTTGGGATAGCTGGGGAGCAGTCAGGTAGAAGTGAAATGGGAAGTACTGAGAACACAAGTAGGACTGGAGCAAATAGGAGGCCCATGATCCCAGGGCAGGGTGGATGCTGGCAATATTTAATGATCTGGTGGCAGATAAACTTGCAGAGGTGGATTTCTAAGTCCTGGAAGAGAAGAAGTGGCAGGATATCCTAGCTGGGGAAGGTGTTCTGGACAAACTATTATCAGAAGTACTAGTAATCATACTGAAGGAGGAGGGGTATAAGGTGGATACCAGGAGAGAGGCAGAATTGAGAGAGGCAGCTGGGTGAGCTGTTGAGGATTACTGGGTATTGAAGGATAGAGTAGAGATATAGTGGTCAGTTTGTAATTACTATAGAAAAGAGACAGAGGAGAAGGATGATGAGGCTACTTGGGTGGACATAGAAGTACTGGAGAGAAAAGAGGCTGAGGAGGATGAGGTGGAAGCTGAGCACCTCTTGGACCTTTCTAGAATAGATATTGAGCTGGAAGTTTGAATGGGCTGGGAAAGCTACAATCTAAAAACAAAACAGAACAACTAATATTATATCTTTAAATATCAATGAGCTATGGAGTATGGGGTGACATCAGAACATTTTCAAGTAGTTATAGGGGTTGGAGGCTGATCTTTTCCTACTGCAGGATGTGAGATGTGAGAGGAGGTGGACAAGCTGAATTGGACTAGAGAATGGAGAGGAGTGGCTGAATGGTATGGAAAGGTTGGGATTCTAATTTGTAAGGAGAAAGGAGAGTTGGTAGACATTGGGGGGTGGAGTGAGTACTTACTGTGGAGATTGTAGAGGAGGCCAGAGTGGGGCCCAATTGTGGTTGACTCTTGTTATTGTTCAGTGGTTCATGATGAGAGAGTGGGATGGCTTGAGAGATTGCTGGAGGATGGATTGCTGGTGGAGGCTAGGGTAGATATCCTTAGAGAGGACTTCAATATAATATGGGATGCCTTTCTAGATCAGTCTGATGAGAGAGCAGGAGTAGTTGGCCATAGTAGTGGGCTGGACAGATGGGAGGCTGAGTGCTCTGGGGGATACAGGAAGGGCCAGATGGGGGGGGTGAGAAGGTCTTCATGCATTGGGCCAAGGGGCTGGGAACTAGGATTGATTGAGTGCTTTCAGCTAACTACTGGGGAGAAGATGTCTGACAAAATCTTAGAGTAGTTTGGTGCCCTTGGTTGGATCACTGGGGGGTGCTGGGGCAGGGGAGGTTTGGGGGAAGTGGGGAGGGGCCTGGATATTGGTAACTAAACTGTGCTTTGTTGGAGGATAGGGATTTGTGAGAAAGATGAAAGAGAGAGGCTGGAGCCAGGATTGCAAGATGGAGAATAGAGGAGGTCCAGGTAAGGATTCAATGGGTAAAGCTGAAGAAGGCTGTGAAAATATACTAGAGTGAGACTGGGAGACAAAAGGGCAAGCTCTAGAGGAAGAAAGACCTGTAGACTTCCAGCCATATGAAACAGTTGCTACTGCAGTAATCAATAATGAGGGGATTAGTGGGGGAGGAAGAGGAGGACTGGAGAATAGCAAGGGTATGAATGAAGATTGGGGAATTAAAAGGACTATAGAGGATGGAGAAGGAGTGCCATATGTGGGAGATAGTGGTGAGGCTTAGGTTGCAGGGGCTGAAGGAAGGGAAGAGGCCCTCTAAGTATCTCTCTAGATTGCTGAGGGCAAAGAGAGTGAGGCAGTAGTAGGAAGGGATCATCAGAGGGAATGGCTGCTTAGTGACTGGGGTTCAGGGGATCCTTGAGGAGCTTAAGGATTGGTGGGGGAAGCTGTGGAGTGAGGAAGAGGGGGGTGAGGGTAGTTAGGCTATTGCAGAGTGCTTGGAGGAATAGTGTCCTCTGGAAGTAGAAGGACTGGAGGATCTGGTAAAACCAGTGAGGAAGGAGGAGATTCTAGATGAGAGTAGAGAGGGTGCTCCAGGAGATAAGAGATATATATGATGAAGTGGACAAGTTCAGATCTTGGCTGGGGAGTCAGAAGTTGGGTTTGGTCACTCTACTCTATAAGAACAAGGGGCAAAGGGAGGACTGGAGGAACTGGTGGCTGATTATACTTCTGGATATAGACAAAATATTAGTCACAAAGGTGCTAGTGGTGAGGCTGCAGATGGTGGCTCAGCAGTTCCTGGAAGAGGAGCAGAGAGGATTTGTCAGGGGGCAGCTGATCAGAGATGGTACCATATGGGTATATAGTATTATAGAAGGGGCTAGAGCTGCTGGGGTAGATGGTTGGCTGGTTTTTCTAGACCAGGAGAAAGTCTATGACAGGGTGAGGTGAGTCTGATTGGAGAAGATATTGAAGAGGATTGGGGTCCCTGGGGGATTGGAGAGTTCTATCATTCACCTTCTGGAGGGAAGTCAGGCAGTGATTATGGTGAATGGATATAGGAGAGTTGTCTTCCTACTTGGGTAAGGGGTGCCACAGAGTGATCCCTTATCACCTCTCTTATATATACTGTCCTTGGAGTCTTTGCTGGACAGAATCAGGCAGAAAATCAAGAGGCTGACTATGCTGAGTGTGAATTGGAAAATGAGAGCCTTTGTAGATAATATAGTAGTAGGTCTGGGCACTACAGAGGATGTGGGGGAGCTTAAGAAGGCTGTGGGATGGTATGAATACTACTATGGGCAGAAGCTGAATTGGCACAAGTATGAAATGATGGTCCTGGGAAATGGATTGGTTGGAGGAGACATTATTGGTACTATTGTTCCACTGGAGAAATAGTATAGTACTTGGGGATTTTCCTATCAGTATATGGGTCAGTACTACCTAGAGCCTGTTAGGAGGCTATGGAGGAGAGACATTGAGGAGCTGCTGAGGGAGATACATTTCTCTAACTAGTAGAGTGATGATTCTGAATATTTACTGGATGCTGAAATTGTGGTATCTGGCATACCACTTAGACTTTCTGGTATAGGTGATCAAGAGACTATTGAAGCTGGCAAAGGAGTGGATTTGGGTAGACTACAGAAGTCAGATTAAGTGGGAGGTCCTGGCAATGCTGGTGGAGAGAGATGGCCTGGGGCTGGTGGACTTCTCTAAATGACTACATTGCCTTTGGATCTGGTGATTGAAGAGAACAGTAGTATTGAAAGGGGGGGGCTGGGTTCTGCTGATACAGAAGATGTTAGAGGCAAGATATGCCCCCCAGGGGTCATCTGGGGACCTCCTGGCATTGGTGGAGGGGGGGAGGGAATAGGTGGCTCCAATATAGGGGGTTCTGGTGGGGGATGGCTGGGGGAGTACATAGGATTGACATTAGGTGAGAGGGCCAGGTTGAGGCTGAGCAGTAGGGTATAAAGATGTGGCAGTGGCATAAGCTGCTATTGGGGGGAGTACTGGCAATGGACTTTGACTTGGGAGATAGAGTGGAGAGTCAGGGTGAGATAGGGCAGAACTTGTGGCCAGAGGGATGGCAGCAGGCTAGGATTGAGGAGGAGTAAGACTGGAGAGGACTGTGGACATAAGGGATAGAGATGAAGAAGTGGATGCTCCCTAAATACTAGGTGATTTAGTGGAGGGTACTATGGCGGAATTTGATATTTAACTTTATTTAGTATAGAGAGAGACCTTTGAGTATGAGGAATGCTTTGGAGTGGGGCAGGAAAGAGGGGTGGTGCAGACCCTGGAATATTGGCTTGATGAGTGTGAGGTACTGGATGGCTTCTGGGAGGTAGTAGGAAGCCAGATGGGGGAGGTTTATAGGAGTCATGGGACAGGTTGCTGGGAGGTATTGAAGTGGTACATGAGAGAGATTAGGGATAAGTGGCTCATGCTGGGGTGGGCATTGGCAGTCTGGATGGGGCTTGCAGGCCACTGGCAGGTGGTCTTCAAGGAGGGCAGACTGATAACATGGGAGAAGAAGGTAGCAAGGTGGGAGGAACTGATGGTGGATTTGTTGTCAGATTGGCTAAAGGGGTGGGGCCCATGAGAGAGTCACTGTAGAAAGCTAGTAGAAACCATATGTAATAAGAGTAATGGGAGAGTATATATTGTTGGAGGAAATATTGTTTTTGAGAGAGTTGGAATTAGAGAGAGAATAAGTGAGGGTATGAGATAAGATAGAAGTGGGATGAGGCTACCAGTATGATATGAGGACACCTTCTATATTTTAGATAGTTAATAAATGGGGCTGCAGTCTATAGAAAAAA
>RQIL01005332.1:0-22592 GCA_003951145.1 Jimgerdemannia lactiflua
ACATCAGTAGCCACTGCCTAACCCTACTCTATCCTACTCCCACCACCATCTGCCCCCCTACCCCTACTCTCGCAAACCTAACCTCCCCACCCTCCACTTGTACTCTCCCCTCACTCTATACATATGACCTCCACCAGTTTCTGATAGTGAGCCCTCTGTGGGCCCCACCCCCTCTGCCACCCTGACAAAATGTCTACTATGAGGCCCTCCCACCTCGCCATTTTTTCCTTCTTTGACATCCTCTCACCCTCCTCAAAAACTGCCCACCAGTGCCCCACCAACCCTACTCATATCGCCAATGCCCACCCCAGCATGAGCCATTCATTCCCCACTCCTCCCATCAGTCTCCTCTTCAATACCTCCCATCGTCCCCCACCACGACTCCTATGACAACTCCCCATCCTTTCTCCCACTTCCTTCCAGAACCCATCCAACACCTCGCACTTCCCAAGCCAGTGTTCTGGGGTCTGCACCACCCCCCCCTCCTGCCCTACCCCACGACACTCCTCACACTCGAAGATCCCCCCTGGGACCAGATGCCCTGACCTGAAGTTCAGCATCACATTTCGCCTAAGCACCCTCACCACCACACTACCCAGTACTTGGGTGGTAGCCACCTCTTCACCTCCATACTCCAGGTCCACAGCCCTCTCCAGTCCCACTTCTCGCCGATCCCTGCTTGCTGCCACCCCTCCAGCCAAAGGTCTCGCCCTGGACTACCCTGATTCTCCACCCTATCCCCTAAGTCAAAGTCCATTACTGCACACCTCCCAGCAGCAATCTATGCCACTGCCACCCTCCTCCCCCCTGCTGCTCTGCCGCAGCATGACCTTTCCACCTTACAATAATTCTATGTGCTCTCTCAGCCAACCCCCACCAAAATCCCCTATACTGGAGTCTTTAGCTTCCTCCCCCCTCCACCAGTGTTGAGAGGTCCCCAGCAGACCCCTGGGGGGCAAACCTCGCCTCCCACACCTTCTGCATTAGTGGGACCCACCTGCCCCCTTTCAGCATCACTGCCCTCTTCAGCCACCAAGCCCATAAGCAGTGCAGCTGCTTTGGGAAGTCCACCAGCCCCAGGCCCCCACTCTCCACTGGCATCGCCAAGACTTCCCATTTAATCTGACTCCGACGGCCAGCCCAGATCCAATCCCTTGCCAGCTTCAGCAGCCTCTTGACCACCCATGCCAGAAAATCCAAATGGTATGCCAAGTACCATAACTTCGGCATCCAGTATACATTCAGAATAGTCACCCTACTGGCCAGAGATATGTGGCACCCTCCCCAGCTCCTAAGTACATCTCCCCACCCCCCCACCTTGGCCTTCCACCAAGCCTTCAGCAGGACTGACCCATACACTGAGAGGAAAATCCCCAGGTATCACACAGCTTCCCCCGGGGGGACAATTGTTCCAATAATATCTCCTCCAACTAGTCCATTTCCCAGGACCATTGTTTCGCACTTGTGCCAGTTCAACTTCTGCCCAGAGCATTGTTCATACCATCCCACTGCCTTCTTCAGCTCTGTCACATCTACCACCGAACCCAGGCCCACCACCATATCATCTGCAAACACCCCCACTTTCCAGTTCATGCCCAGGACCGTCAGCCCTCCAATCCTCCTCCTGACTCTGTCCAACAATGGCTCCAGAGACAAAGCATATAGAATAAATGACAGGGGGTCCCCCTGGGGGACCCCCTGCCCAAGAGGAAAGGCAATCCCCCTGCGTCCATTCACCATGATCACTGCCTGACTCTCCTCCAGGAGGTGGACAATTGCGTCCCCCAGCCCCTCTGGGATCCCTATCCTCTCCAGTACCTTCCTCAGCCAAACCTGCCACACCCTATCATAGGCCTTCTCCTGGTCCAAGAAGACCAGCCTGCCTTCCACTCCTGCTGCCCTCGCTCCCTCAATAACTCTGTGCACCCATGCTGTCCCGTCTCTAATCAGCCGGCCCCCCACAAAGCCTTGCTGCTCCTCCCCCAAGACCTGCTGTACAACTGCTTGCAGCCTCACCACCAAAATCTTCGTGACCAGCTTTCTGTCTATATCCAAGAGCATGATCGGCCACCAATTCTTCCAGTCCTCCCTCTGCCCCTTATCTTTGTACAGGAGCGCCACCAGCTCCAACTTCTGGTCCCCCAGCTAGCACCCAGACTCAATTACCTCATCACACATATCTCTCATCTCCTCACATGCCTCTGCCACCCTCACCATCCTCTTCCAAAAGTCCCAAGGCAGCCCATCCTCTCCAGGGGTGGTCCCTGACTTAGTAGCCGCTGGACTTGCAGAATTTCTTCCTCTCTCACCAGTCTCATCAAGTCCTCTAGCCCCTCCACCTCTGGGGGGCACCAATCTTCCAAGCACTTCACAATGGCCTCACCATCTGCTCCCCCCTCCTCCTCACTCCACAGCAATCCCCATCTACTCTTAAGCTCTCCTAGAATCCCCTGGACTCCAGTCACCAGGCTACCATCCCCTCCAATGATCCCTTCCCACCTCTGCTTTACTCTTCTAGCCCTCAGCAGCCTAGAGAGATACTTGGATGGCCTCTCTCCCTCCTCCAACCCCTGCCACCTAAGTCTCGCCACCATGCCCTGCACTTGCCTCTCCTCTTCCATCCTCCAGGCCTCCTTCAACTCCTGAATCTCCAGTTTCACTCTCGCCTCCCGCCAGTCCTCCTCCTCCACTTGGCCCCTATGTCTCCTCAATTCCGACCACTGCCACAGAAGCTGCTCCATGCGCTGGGAAGCCCACCTCTCCTTCCTCCGCCGAAGCCTTCCTTCCTGCCTACCAGCCTCAACCCAGTACATTCTCACCACTTCTTTCAGCTTCACCCATCGGGCCCCCAGTGGGACCCCCTCCTCCCTCCATCTTGTCATGCTAGACACCACCTCCCCCTCCCATCTCTCCCACAGGACCCATCCGCCAGCAGGGTACAATTGGGCCACCAATGTCCAGGCCCCTCCCCACTACCCCCAAAGTTCCCCTGCCCCAGTACCCCCCAATGATCCGACCAGGGGCACCAGATTACCCCAAGTTCCTGCCAGACATCCTCTCCCCAGCAGTCAGCCAAGAGCACCCAGTCGATCCTTGTCCCTAGTCCATCCACCCAATGGGTAAAGACCTTCCCCTCACCCCACTTGGCCCTCCCCATATCACTGAGAGCACTCAGTCTCTCGATCTCCTCCCACCTGCCCAGTCCACCACTGCACTCAACAACTCCTATTCCTTCATCTGAGTGATCCAGAGTAGCATCCTGCACCATATTGAAATCCCCCCCCAGAATGTCCACTCCAGCCTCCATGAGTGAGCCCTTCTCCAACAGCCCTTCTAACCAATCCACTCTCTCTCCCCAGATGGCCGGACAGTAACAAGATCCCACCACAATTGGGCCCCACCCAGGCCTCCTCCAAGTTCTCCAGACTAGATGGTCCCCCCATCCTCCAATGTCCACCAGCTCTTCTTTGCCCCTGCACACCAGGATTCCAACACTTCCACGCCATTCCACTACTCCTCCCCATTCTCTAGTCCAATTCACCCTGTCCTCATCCCCTTCACATCTCACATCCTGTAGCAAAAAAAGGTCTACCTCCAAGCCACATAACCATTCGAATATGTTCTGATGATGTCTCACCTCCTGCAGCCCATTGACATTCAGAGATATAATATTGGTTGTACTGTTCATAGGAAATAATTGTTGATAGTATTGCAATCATATCATCTTCAAACTTCTAGCTCAATGTCCATCCTAGACAGGTCCATGAGTCACTCCACCTCCACCTCATCCTCCTCAGTCTCCTTCCTCAACAGTGCCGCCACAATCTCCTGGACATCCTCATCATCTTTCTTCTCTGCCTCCATCCTGTAATCCTCACAGACTGCCCTCCACAATACAGCACCATCCTTTGCCACCCAACAGTCCTCTACCATGCGCCCAGCTTCTTCCCTCAGCTCCGCCTCTCTCTTTGCATCTTACTCATATCCTTCCTCCACCAACAGAATTGCCATCACCTCTGTTAGCAGTTTTTCCACCACTCCCTTACCCTTCAAGATACTCTGCCACTCTGTCCCTCCCAAGATGCAGAAATCTACCTCTGCAAGTTCATCAGCTGCCAAGTCATTGAGTGTGGCCAGCAGCCATCCCACTCTCCCAATATGACCAACACCTGGGGTCATGGGCCTCTTGCCCCCCCTGGGTCCACCCTCTCCCTCAGCATCACCATCCTCGACACTATCAGAGTCTTCAACCTCCACCCCAATGAACAATCCTCCTTGTGCCACATCTGGGACACCAAAGCTCACACGCTGCATCCCCCTCATCACCACATCTTCCCTCTCATTCTCAAGCTCCAAGATGTTACTCGTGGTCTCTCCTGTCCCAGCCCCCTCCTCCTCCTCCTCATCCAAGTCCACAAAGATCCCTGGCTCCTCTGCGCCAGTCCTTCTTTTCTACCTGGGGGCATGTTGGGAATCCCCAAGGCCACCAGTGTACCCTGGCAGGAGCACCATCCTGGTGCCCAACCCTCTCCCAAGATTCACCAGGAAGTTCTTCTGTATCCTCCTCCCCTGTTCCCTCTCCCAGGCCTTCTTATCCACTTGCACCTTTCTGCCATCCATCTTCTCCACCATGGTTGCCTCCTCAAAGGCCTCCCAAGCCTTCGTCCTCAGCTTTACAGCCCCTTCCATCTCCCACAGAGCCATAAGTAGATCCTCCTCCTCCTCCTCAGTCCCCCTCACTCTCAACACCTTGCACTCTACTGGGTTCCACTTCAGCACCTTCGGCCAATCACTCGCCTTCCCCATTGCCTCCTTCCCAGCCACCTGTAGCCTCACCTCTATATCTTCCATCCTGAACATCATCCCTTCCCACATCTGAAAGCCAATATCGACAACATCCCCATACTCCTTCATCACTTCGCTGACCCTACTCCTCGTCTCCTCCACTGATACTGTAGGGACCCCCTTGACCACCAAGTGGACCACTCTAGGGTCCCAGTGCAAACACCTCAACATTGGGACCACCACCTTGCCCACCATGATCCCCTTTGACAGAGCCTCCACTAAGTGCTTCTCCTCCACAAAACCAACTTCAACTCTCTTCAGTCTCTTCAGGAACTTCACCAATGCCACATCTGCCAGTTGCTTCCCCAGTAGCCCCAGCACTATTTTTGCCATCACCGCCAGGCCCTGGAAGCTCACTGTGACTGTGAATTCTGAGATCGACTTCTTGAACAATGGTACCACCACTAGGCCCATTACACCATCCAATAGATCGTCTCTGTGCACTGACCCCAATCCCCCCTGGCCTCCCTTGTCATCATCAGCAGTTACATCTGGATTTTTTTCCAGATTGGCCATCACTCTACCATCAGCAGTCCCATCCCCCGCCCCAGTCACATCTCCCCCAGCCCCCATCCTACCTCCTCCAGAGAGCGCTCCTCCAGTACTTCCAGACTTTCCCTTCCCCTTCCCCATGGTCTTCCACCCCTCAGTCCCCACAGCTCCTCCTCCATTCTTGACTGCTGCCACAAAGCTCGCTGCTCCTCCATTCTCAGCTTTCCTGCTCGACTCCTGCCCTCCACCTCCTCCTCCACCCATCAATGGTCCAAAGTACCCTGGTTCCAGACCTATCCCCCCCTTGCCACACTGCTACTTGAAGGCTGGCCCACCTCCCACACCAGTATGCTTGTCAGTACCCTGCTTGGTTGCCATCACCTTATGAGTTTTCTCCAATAAATGATGAAAATTGTGTCGAAAATGTGTGTGGGAAATTGTGTAATGTGAAAGTTACCAGAGAGAGATAACATCAGTCTGCCCTCTTCAAACACTATCTGCTAGTGGTCTATAAGCCCTACCCATATTGCCAAAGCCCACCCCAACATGAGCCATTCATCACTAATATCCCCCAGCATCCTCTTCTTTAACACCTCCCAGCATCCAACCCCCCAACTCCTGTAGCACCCACCCAATCTACCCCCGACCACCTCCCAGAACCCATCCATCACCTCATACTCTCTAAGCCAGTGTTCTGGGGTCTGCACCACCCCCCCCTCCTGCCTTACTCCTTGACATTTCTCACACTCAAAGGCCCCCCCTAGGACCAGATGATCTGACCTGAAGTTCAACATCAAATTCTGCCTTAATATCCTCCACCACACCACCCAAAACTTGGGAGGTAGCTACTTCTTCATCTCCATACCCCAGGTCCGCAGGCCTCTCCAGTCCCACCCCTCTCTGATCTCTACATACTGCTATCCCTTCAGCCAAAGGTCCTGTCCTATACTACCCTGACTCTCTACCCCATTCCCTAGATCAAAGTCCATTGCCGGCATTCCACCCAGCAGCAGTCTATTCCACTGCCACCCTCCTCCCCCCTGCTGCTCCACCACAACATGGCCCTCCCACCTAATGCTAATTCTATGCACTCTCTCAGCCACCCCCCACCAGAACCCCCTATACCAGAGTTGTCAACTTTCTCCTCTCTCTAACAAAGTTGTAAGGTCTCCAGAAGACCCCTGGGGAGCAAACCTTGCCTCCCACACCTTCTGCATCAGTGGGACCCATCCACCCCCTTTCAGCATCGCCACTCTCTTCAACCACCAGACCCATAGACAGTGCAGATGCTTCAGGAAATCCACCAGTCTCAGGCCCCCCCTTTGCACTGGTGTTGCCAGGACTTCCCACTTAATCTGACTTTGGTGTCCTGCCCAGATCCACTCTCTCATCAGTTTCAGCAGCCTCTTTACCACCCATACTGGAAAGTCCAAATTGTATGCCAAATACCACAACTTTGGCATCCAGTAAATGTTCAAAATAGTCACCCTACCAGCCAGAGAGATATGTCACCCTTCCCAGCTCTTTAACACATCTCCCCACACTCCCACTCTGGCCTCTCACTAGGCCTTGGGCAGGACTGATCTGTACACTGAGAGAAAAATCCCCAGATACTGCACTGTCTCCCCAGGGGAGACAATTGTTTCAATAATATCTCCTCCAACCAGACCATTCCCCAAGACCATCATTTCACACTTATGCCAGTTCAACTTCTGTCCAGAGTACTGTTCATACTATCTGACAGCCTTCGTTAGTTCTATCACATCCATAATAGTACCCAGGCCCACCACCATATTGTCAGCAAAGGCCCCCACTTTCCAGTTCATGCCCAGAACAGTTAACCCTTCGACTCTCCTCCTGACTCTGTCCAACAAAGGCTCCAAGGACAGAGCATACAGAATAAGAGACAGGGGGTCCCCCAGGGAAACCCCCCACCCAAGGGAGAAGGCCACTCCTCTGTGCCCATTCACTATAATTGCTGCCTGACTATCCTCCAGAAGGTGGATAATTGCATTTCCCAGCTCCTCTGGAATCCCAATCCTCTCCAGCACCTTCCTCAACCAGACTCACTGCACCCTGTTGTAGGCTTTCTCTTGGTCCTAGAAGACCAACCTGCCATCCATCCCAGCAGCCCTTGTCCCTTCGATAACTCCATACACCCAAGCTGTACCATCTCTAATCAGCTGTCCCCCAACAAAGCCTTGCTGCTCTTCCCCCAGGACCTATTGTGCCACCACTTGCAGTCTTGCCACCAACATCTTTATGACCAACTTTCTGTCCATATCCAGGAGCATGATTGGTCACCAGTTCTTCCAGTCCTCCCTCTGCCCCTTATCCTTGTATAGAAGCACCACCAACCCCAACTTCTGACAACCCAGCCAAGACCCAGACTTAATTACCTCATCACACATATCTCTCATTTTCTGGCACACCTTCTCCACCTTCACCATCTTTTTCCAGAAGTCCCATGGCAGCCCATCCTCTCCAGGGGCAGTCTCCGACTTTGTAGCTACCAGAACCTGCAGAATCTCCTCCTCTCTCACCAGTCTCATCAATTCCCCAAGCCCCTCCACCTCCAGGGGGCACCAATCTCCCAGGCATTTTACAATGGCCTCACTGTCTGCTCCCCCTTCCTCCTCACTCCACAACTTCCCCCAGCGACTCTTAAGCTCCCCAAGGATCCCCTGGACCCCAGTCACCAAGCAGCCATCCCCTCTGATGATCTCTTCCCACCTCTGCTTCACTCTCCTCACCCTCAGCAACCTAGAGAGGTACTTGGTCAGCTTTTCTCCTTCCTCCAGCCCCTGCCACCTAAGCCTTGCCACCATGCCCTGTACTCAGCTCTCCTCTTCCATCCTCCAGACTCTCTACAGTTCCTCAATCTCCATCCACACTCATACCTCTTGCCAATCCTCCTCCTCCTCCTCTCTCCTGTACCCCTTCAACTCTGACTACTGCCATAATAGCTACTCCATATATTGGGATACCCACTTTCTCTTCATCTGCTGAGACCTTCCTCTCTGCTTCCTCACCTCACTCAAGTACATCCTCACTGTCTCTTTCAGCTTCACCCACCAGAGCCCCACTGGAGCCCCCTCCTCTCTCCATCTTGCCACACTAGACACCACCTCCCCCTCCCACTTCTCCCACAGGTCCCCATCTGCCAGTAGAGCACAATTAAGCCACCAATATCCAGGCCCCTCCCCACTACCCCCAAAGTTCCCCTGCCCTAGCACCCCCCAATGGTCTGACCAGGGGCACCAGACTACCCCAAGTTCCTGTCAAACATCTTCTCCCCAGGAATCAGCTGAAAGCACCCAATTGATCCTCATCCCAAGCCCATCAACCCAGTGGGTAAAGACATTATCCACTCCCCACTTGGTCCTCCCCACATCACCAAGAGTGCTCAGCCTCTCAATCTCCTCTCACCTGCCCAGCCCACCACTGTGACCAACTACTCCAGCTCCTCCATCAGACCAATCCAGAGTGGCATCCTGCACCATATTGAAGTTTCCCCCCAGGATATCCACCCCAGCCTCTATCAGGAACCCCTCCTCCAGCAGCCCTTCCAACCAGGCCACTCTTTCACCCTGGGCTGTCAGACAGTAATATGATCCAACCACTATCAGGCCCCACCCTGATCTCCTCCATATTCCCCAAACTAAATGATCACCCCAATCCCCAATGTCTACCAGTTCTTCTTTACCCCTGCATATCAGGATCCCAATGCTTCTATGTCATTCAGCCACCCCACCCCATTCCTTAGTCCAATTCAGCCTATCCTCCTCCTCTTTATATCTCACATCCTGCAGTAAAAAAAGATCTACCTCTAAGCCTCATAGCCATTCAAACATATTCTGATATCACCTCACCCCCCACAGTCCATTGACATTCAAAGACAAAATGTTTGTTATACTGTTCATAGGAGCTGAGGATCAGGGTCTGGAGGCACTGATCAATCCTCTGAGTCATGGTTTGTACAGATATATCTTGAGGTGATTGATGTGTACTGGAGTTCTCAAGATTCATCCATCCATGCTTCTTATATAGATGCTGGTTCCTCTGATGTTGTATACAAGATATGGTCCTTCCCATTTCAGGTTCCAGTTTGGTGGCAAAGTTTGTCTCAATCATGCTTCTCCAAACTAGGACTTGATCTCCAATCTTGATCTTCTGATCCTTCTGCTTCTGGTCATAATACTTCTTTTGTCTTTCCTGGGCCTTGATAATCTGGTTTTGGGCATCTTTTTGCAGCTGATCTCCTTTTTCAAGAAGCTTTCTGAGGTTCTCATAGTCAGCAGTTCTGGTATTCTTGGCAAACATCATTTGAAGGACTTTTGTTTGGTTGAGGCAGCAGGGGTATTTCGGGTTTCCCACAGGATTTTGGGTAAGCAGAGATCCCAATTGGTAGGATCAACCTTGGCAAGTCCTTTCTTAATGGTCTGGTTCATTCTTTCAGTTATTCCATTGGTTTGCAGATAATAAGAGATGGTCCTTTTTAGGTGGATCCCATAAATTTATGCATAACTTGAGATTATGTTATTTACAAATTCAGTTCCTCAGTCAGAGATGAGTTCTTCAGGGGGTCCATATCAGTGGGTGAGGTCATAGAGGTGTCCAGCAATGGTCAGGGCATCTGCAATCTCCATGAGGTATACTTTGGGCCATTTGGTCAGATATTCAACAAATACTAGGATGTATCTGTTTCATTTTGGTGTTACTAGCAGGGGTCTAATTACATCTACTCCCCATCTTTGAAAGATGTGAGTGGGTGGGGGAATCAGTTGTAGAGGGGCTTGATGGTTCTTTCTTCCTTGATACTTCTGGCAGGTGTCACACTTTTGGATAATGTCTCAGACTTGTGTTCTGAGGTGGGGCCAATGTTGGTAATCTTTTCGAATCTTGTCTTCTGTATTTATCTGTCCTTGGTGGGCTTTCTGGTGTTCTTGTCAGATGAGATCTTCATGCTCCTTGATGGTCTTGGGAACTTCTTTGAGGGTGCAGTTCCAAGGTACACTCTTCCTTTGGTTCATTGAGTCATGCAGGAGAGAACATCAATATTGTTGTGAGTTCTTCCCACTTTGTGGATGATGTTAATTTCATAATCTTGAAGGATAAGGATCCATTGGGCAAGGATTCCAGTGGGGTCTTTTCGGTGCAGTAACTATTTGAGGGCTGCATGGTCTGTGATCAGGGTAAACTTTCTTCTAATGAGGTAATGTTTGAATAAGATGACTGCCCATATAACTGCAAGGCATTCCAATTTGGTGCTCCCATAGTTGGTCTGCTGCTTGTTGGTGGCTCTGCTTGTATAAGCTATCATATGGTACTATTTGTCAGGTCCTTCTTGTGCAAGGATTGCTCTGAGGCTATTCTTGAATGTATCAGTGTACAGAATAAAAGGTTTCTGCAGATCTGGTCGAACTAGGATTGGTGCTGAGGTCAGGCAGTGTTGTAGTTTTTGGAAGGCTTCTTCTTGTGGTTCTTTCCATTGGAACAGAACTCCTTTTTTCAGCAAGGTTTGGATTGGGGCAGAGATTTTGGCAAATCCCTTAATAAATCTTCTATAGTAAGATGCAAGCATCAGGAAGGATAGGGCTTCCTTTGGAGTCTTGGGGACAGGGAAGTTGTTGACTTTTTCGATCTTCTTGGGGTCTGCATGTGTTCTATCTTTAGAGACTATGAATCCAAGGAATTCAAGCTTCTGTTTGCCAAAGTAGCATTTTTTTGAGTTAAGTCTCAGGTGGTTTTGTCAGGTGAGTTTGAAAAACTCTTCAAGGTCTCACAGGTGGTCTTTGAAATTTGCTGAGTAGATGTTGGAATCATCCACATAAACAATCAGACAGTAGTGGATGAGAGGGGCATATACTGAGTTCATCATTTACTGGAAGATTGGGGGTACATTGCAGAGTCCAAAGGGTATTCAGAGGTACTCAAACAATTTTCCTAGAGCAAGGAAAGCTGTCTTTTGAATGTCTTTTGGGTCCATTGGAATCTCATGGAATCCTGCAAATAAATCCATGCTGCTGAAGTATCTTGCATTCTGTAGCTGGTCCAGAAGGTCATCAATTTGGGGCAAGGGATATACATCTTTTTCAGTTACTGTATTGAGTTTCCTGAAGTCTACAACAAGTTTCCATTCTCCTTTCTTTGGTATTATAAGTATAGGGCTGGCCCAAGGGCTGGTAGAGGGTCGGATGACTCCATTGTCTAAGAGTTCCTGTATGTGTTCTTTTTTGAATGTCTTCAAGTGGTGGGGTATTCTGTATGATTTCTGTTGGATGGGTGTTACATTTCCTGTATTTATACTGTGGTGGTATGATGGGTTGTATGGCAGGTTGCCATAGTCTGTGGTGAAGATGTCCTGATATTTATAGAGGAGTTCAGTCAATTGTTTCTATTGCTGAGGGGTCAATTCTTCTCCAATGTTTGTGGAAAGCTTTACTTTCTCCTGGGTCGCAGAGGGGCCTTTCCTTTCTTCTGTGATCTTTTGCCATTTCCCTGTAAGTTTAGTTCATAAACTTCTCTGTGTATTCTGTTGAGATATGGTACAAGGTGTCCATGATGGTTTCTTTTGGCAGGATGATATTGTCCCAGCTTGTGTTGGTTGCTCAGGAGTGTACTGGATTCATTTTGTCAGGGAAGGTGTACCCTTCTATGTACAGATTTCGGATTTCTTCATTGGGTTTGAAGAAAAGATTCCTGGGGTCTGGTGGTGCAAAGATTTCGGTGGTGGTTTGCTCTCCTGGCTCAAGGATGAGGTTCTTGTGAAGCTTCACTGATTGGCAGAAAACTTGCTGAGGGACATTTGCTTTGAATTGGCTGATCTGAAGAAGATATACTTCCTTCTTGTCTGAGCTTCCAAATCCTTTGGCTTGTCTGGTTCCTTGAGTGAGCTTGGATACTTCTTGTTGCTGAGGAGTCTTGTATTTGAGGAAGACTGCTTGAGTGATTTTGTCTCCTTTGTTGATTCAAATCCATTCACCACTTCCATTTCTTAAGATAATCTTGATTTCACCTGTGTATCTTGGATCAATAGTTTCTCCTTCAGTAGAGAGTCCTTCAAGGGCTAGACCAGACCTTGAGGTCAACTAGATGTAAGTTCCTTTTGGTGGTTGTATGGCAATACTAGTTCTGATGAGCTTTGTACTTTCAGAGCCCATAGTAGTGTCATAAAGACTGCTGAGATTATAGCCAACATCTTCTTGATGAGTCTTTTTTGGTGGAATTGCATTGGGATAGAGTAGGGTGAACTGTGCAATGTTCTTGCCAAGTATAGACTGTCTATGGGCTGAGGCTTCTGTGGCATTAGATTTCCAATCTCTGATGTCTAGGTGTGGCCATCTTGCTCCAGTAGAGGGATCTCGAAGATAATTGATTCCTCTTTTTCCAGTGGGGTCCAGGGCTTCCATGAAGTTGATAGTATCATCTTTCCATCTTTTGCGAGTTGCATAGTAAATGAGAGCCAGGATATTTTCTCCCAGGTCATATATCTTGAAAACCTTCCTTATGGGTTTCTTCTTTTTCTCCTTTCAAATTTGGGCTTGGTCATCTCCTCATTTGAGTGTGTGTACAATTACATCCTTGCTGAGATGGATCTTTTCATGTTGACAAGGCCAGCATCTTGGGTGCATTCCATGATAGCAATATTCCATGGCTTGGAAGTGCTTCTTTCTTTCTTCGATTTCTTCTAGCTTCAGAAATCTGCATCCATTCACATCATACTTTGGAGGGAGGGTAGAGAGGGGTTTCACTTCTGTCTGGGTGTAGAATCCTACTCCATGTCTTCTCCTTGCAACTGTGGTGACCAATTCTTGGAATAAGATTCCTTCTGCAATGATTTTTGGGGATTCTGATCCAAGGGACTGTCTGGCTTACTGGTCCAATATGTGGCACTGATAGCAGTAGTCTCTTGGTGAGTGGAAAATGACTTGACGAGGGCATCTGCCCATTCAGAAGGCTCTCTCTTGATGGGTTTCAGGCCTTGGAATGACTGGTTGTGAGCTGGGTCCCACTTCTTCTTCACTCCAGGGGGTGCTGTCTTCTTCTTCTTCATGTGGTACCCAATTCGGATCATCCCATGAAACAATTGCAGAGAGCTCTTTATTTTCAGAAATGCCATCATCTTCTTCCTCTGGTAGTTAGTCCCAAATTGCTTGTACTTCTGCTGCTTTGATTTCAGGGTTGGGCATGACTTGTGCATGGCTTTTTGGCTATATGTTGTGAAGGCATATCTTCTTCCTTCTCCTGCATTCAGGGCATGTAGTACCAGGACTCTTTCGAATTCCCACATGTCTGGATGAGTGTTTCTTGCATTTCTGTCTTTGGAGACATTTGGTGCATCCTCTGGCTTCTCCAGCAATGGCTCCAATTGTGATGAGAATAGTATCTTGTGCCCACACATTGTCTTCTGGTCTGTCTTCTACCATGTTGATTCAGGGTCTCAGTCTGGGGTCATTGTCATTTTCGGAATCCTCCTCTTCTTCCTCTTCAGTGGTGGATTCTTTGCTGCTGGCATATTCTTCTTGAATAGTCACCTTCTTCTTCTTCTTTGATAGCTCAAAGCTGGTGACTTTGACTTGGTACTTCTTTCCTCTGTAGTCGAATTTGAGTACTTGTTGACCAATGTTGACATCTGCATTCATCTCCTTCATCCAATTGGTGCTAAGGATCATGTCATAGGTGACAGCTTCAGTCACAACTGCCTTTGGGATGGCAAACTGAATGTGTCCAAGAGTGATAGTGATGTTTTGGACTTCTCCCAGGGGTTGAGTTCAGGCTCCATCTGCTACTATGATGCTGAGGCTAGAGGGTCCATCAATGGGCCATTGAATGCTGTCTAGGAATTTCTTGGCAATAATACATATAGCTACTCCTATATCAATGAGGATTTTCGCCTTCTGGCCTCTGATTTCTCCAAACAAGTAGGTGCTGACATGCCTTTCTGCAGCTTATACTACTGGGGTTGCCAGTTATTCTTGGGGAATGGGGAATCTTCCTGTGTAGGATCTGGTGGTTCACAATAACTTGTTTCTTACTCCAGCAGGTGTCAGTTGAAGGAACTGCAAGAGTGAGACTTCCATCTTGGCTTCTTGGATCTTCTTCCAAGCTTTATTGTAGATGTTCTGGGGCATGGTCTTTGGGATATATTTCTTCTTGGACTTTGGAGTCTTGGTTTTGGATTCTGGTTCTTCTCCCATCTCTTCATTAGTAGATTCTGGTAGAGGATCTTCACTATTGATAGTAGCTCCAGAGATGAAGGGTGAAGGAGACCAGGGAGGTGTATCAACCTGTTGTTCTTCATCTTCATTTCGAATGATTCTTCTGCTGGTTCTTTTTGGTGGCTTCTCAACTACTCAGGGGCGGCCTACTGATCTCTTTCTCTTTTCTGCTAGATAGACTGTTTCTCCATATTCAGCTTTGGTTGAATACAAGTCTAGGTCACTATATTCTTCACTGTCACTCTGCTCATAGTCTTCTACTAGGTGAGCTTCTATCCTTTTGTTGTGGGTATCCTTTCAGTTTGGTAGTTCAGAATTTCTTGAGCTGCCTTGGTTGTTGCATTCAGAGGCATAGTGTCCTTGCTGTTCACATTTGTAGCATTGAATCTCTGCTCTGTCTCTTGAAGGATAGTTTTGACTATCAGAGGATGGGTAGTTCCTCTGGTAATCTTGATTTTCGTGTGGGGGGTACCTTGGCTAGTAGTTCCGATTTTCTTGAAGAGGATACCTTGGCTGGTAATTCCCATTTTTGCATGTAGTGAGCCTTTCAATCTGGCTAACCAGTCTGTCTACTTTCGAATTGAGGTCTTGAATCTCATTCTTGTCCTTCTTCCATTCTTTGGCAGGCTTTTCTCCTTTTGATTCTCCTTGAAGGATTTCTTGCAGGGCCTTGACCAAGAGGTCCTCCTTGTCTTCTTTTTGATTGTCAGTCCAGGTGGTTTCTTGCTTGACATAAAAGTATCCTTGGGCTGCATCTACTTGCTCTTCAGGCTTCTTGATGCCCAGGGTTTGGACATATTGAGCAATATTGAGTGGGATTCCATTCATGAAGGTCATTGGACCAATGATGTCTTGATTGACTGCATTGAATCCGGCAGCATGCATTCTCTTCTGAATTCTTATAAAGAATGCTCTTGGGGATTCGCCAAGGTTCATTTTCATTCCTATGATAGATTCTTGAGCTTTATGGCAGGTTTCATTTCCTGCATACTTTTCAATGATCCAGTGTTGCATGGCCTCATATTGTTCTTCTTCTGACCTTGCATTCTCCATGACATCTTCTAGGTCTGTATTGACATCATTTGTGGTTCTGGTGAAGATGCCTTTGGCTGGTTCTCTCAGCTGTGCCTTGAAGACATTGATTCGTCTTTGGGTTGATAAGTCTCTCAGGGCTGCTATTCCTTTGATTGCATCTATGAATTCTCTTGGATCCTCTTCTGGATATCCTGCAAATGTGGGTAGAGTTGTGCTCATTTCGTCTTCACTGTCTTCTGATTCTGTTTTGATCTCTGAATCTGGTTCTAAGTTATTGGTTATTGATGGGTATGAGCTTGAAGATGCAAGGGATCTGGGAGATGGTGCTCTTCTCAGTACTATTCTGGAAAGCCTTGTGGGTTGGTTTCCTGGGATTAGAGTTACTGATCTTGGTAAATCAGGGAAGACTCTTGGAGAAAATCTTTCAAGATGATTGTTGAGATCCTGAATGAGATTGTCAAAATCTTGATTGATGTTGTCTACTTCATCTAGTGTGAGCTCATCAAAATTTCTGTTTGGTGTATCTGCTGGTAGTACTGGTGGAGGATTTCATACAGTGCTGGCTTCTGCAATGTCAGATCCTTCTGATGCTGAGTGGTACCCAATTCTAGAGGTAATTATATTTCTTCCTGTCCAAACACTTTGTAGAGCTGGGATTTCTTCTCCTATAGAGGCTGAAATTGGTGCAGTGTCAAAGGTTGCAGTGGTGCTGGTCTCCAGGTTGAAGGTTGAATTCTGTGAGCTGAAAAGTCATAATAATTCTTTTGAGAATATTCCCAGTTGAGCCCCCAAATGTAATGTGCCTGGCTCAATAGAGACAAATTACAAGGTTGGGCAGCTGTGTAGATTGGCTTGAGCCCCCAGTTACTTTGTCAAAAAGCAACAAAATGTTCAGATAATATGTATAGGTTCCTTGTATTGGTGTTTAGTGGTATAATATTCAATAGCTGGAGACTTTCTGTATGCGATTTCCTAATTTGGCAATGTTCTTGGGTTGCGTGTGTGAATGGGTTTCCTTTTAGGGTGGCGAACTTATTTGTGTGACCTGACGATCTTGGGTAATCAGGTGGATTTCCTTAAAAGTGGGCTCTCTGGGAACTGGTCAATCAGTTGTTCCTTAAAGAGTATGGGTTGCTGGTGTGATGGCGATTGGGTTTCCTTATGCATGTGGGTTCTGGATGCAGGTTGCTCACATGATGGGCAATCAGGTTGAATGGTGCGGATTGGAATGAGGTGAATTGGAATGAGGCGGATTCTGCAAAGTATGGCAGATCGGATGAATGGTGGCTTATTTCTTAAGCGGCAGACTTAAGCAATGTGGACAAATGATGCAGATCAGCAGAATGCAGTAGATCCACAGACTTCTTGAATGGCAGACTGAATGAGGTGGATTGGCGGTATGTGGCAGATCGGCGAACAAAAATATGGTGGACTCAAATGTGGCAACTCTTCTCTAAGTGGCGGCTTTCTTGAAATAGGCAGTGAAGTTCTTCAAACTTAGTGGCAAAACTAGAAATGGTGAACTTCTCTTCAGGCTTATCTGGCAAGCAAACCAAAAACAGCAGACTTCTTTGTATCAGAAAGTGGACCAGAGTGGAAATGAAGGACTGGTGCTCACAATCTCCTTTTTAACAGTGGCTCATCAGCAGGCATATCTCCTAAGTGTTGCAATCCAATTCCTTTAGGACCAAGGGGCTTTTGGCAGGCATTTCTTCTAAGTATATTTGGCAGGCAGACTTATCTTTTGCTTTGGATTCAATTTCAGAACTAAGATTTATTTGCTCTTATCTCTGGGGTATTTTATACATTGTGGTTGCTACCTGGTTGCTATCTGACTAATTATAGAGTGCTATTTATGGAGGGTGTTCCTTCAGGGGATGGTGTTCCCTCAGGAGACAGTATTTTCTCAGGGGATGGATCATTCTCCTGTTTAGCTATCTGAGTTATTTATATAGTTTTTCCACAGCAATAGTTGCTGGACTGGTTACTATGCTATATTAATGTTCATGTCATCTTGCAATTCAGGTGGTATGTTTTCTTGGCTTATCATACTACTGAGGTCACTGGTTCTTCTTATGGGATGGAAACCCTTCCCATAGATATAGGATCTTATAGTTTGCAGTAATTTGTTTCTGACTCTAGTAGATATCAGTTGCAGGAACTGTAAAAGTTGGACTTCCATCTTGACTTCTTGGATCTTTCTAAGCTTTATTATAGATATCCTAGAGCATGGTCTTTGGAATATATTTCTTTCTGGGCTTTGAAATCTTGATTTTCAATTCTGGTTCTTCTTTTATTTCTTTATCTATAGATTCTAGTAGTAGATCTTCTTCATTAATGATAGCTCTAGAGACTAAGAGTGATGGAGAACAGAGAGATATATCAACTTGTTCTTCTTTATTCTTATCTTGAATAATATTTTTGCTTACTCTTTTGGGTGGCCTTTCTACTAGTCAGGAATAACCTACTACTCTCTTTCTTTTTTCTAGAGAATAGATTGTATCTCTATATTCAGCCTTAGTTGAGTACAGGTCTAGATCACTATATTCATCACTATTACTCTACTCATAGTCTTCTACTGAGTGAGCTTCTGTTCTTTTGTTATAGGTATCTTTTGATTTGATAGTTTGGAATTCTTTAAGTTGCTTTTGATATATTCAGAGACATAATGCTCTTATGATCCACATTTATAGCATTGGACCTGTATCCTATCTCTTGATTGATAGTTTTGGTATTTATAGAGTATATAATTTCTTTAATAATTCTGATTTTTGCATAGTGGATAGTTTGGCTGAAAATTCCTATTTTCATATATAGTGAGCTTTTTGATTGTCCAACCAGTCTGTCTACTTTCAAATTAAGGTCTTGAATTTCATTCTTGTCCTTTCTTTATTCTTTAGTAGGTTTTTTTTCCCCTTATTTCTCCTTGAAAGATTTCTTGCAGAGTCTTGACCAGGAGGTCCTTCTTGTCTTCCTTCCTATTATTAGTCCAAGTGGTTTCTTGCTTAACATCAAAATATTCTTAAGCTACATCTACTTGCTCTTCAGGCTTCCTAATCTCTAGAGTTTAAACATACTGAGCAATATTAGATGAGATTCCATTCATAAATATCATTGGACCAATAATGTCTTGATTGATAATACTAAATCCAATAGTATGTATTCTTTTCTGAATTCTGATAAAGAATGCTCATGGAGATTCTCCAAGATTTATCTTCATTCCCATGATGGATTCTTAAGCTTTATAGTGAGTTTTATTTTCTATATACTTTTTAATAATCTAGTATTATATAATCTCATACTATTCTTTACAAGTATTTACATTTACTATGATATGTATCTCCCAAGTCCATATTGATATCACTTACAGTTGTCTTTGACTGGTTCTCTTAGTTGTGCTTTAAAGATATCAATTTATTTTTGGATGATCAAATCTCTCAGAGTTACTATCTCTTTAATTGTATCTATGAATTCTCTTGGATCTTTTCTAGATATCTTGCAAATGTGAGTATTGATGAGGCCATTTTATCATCACTGCTCTCTAATTCTATTTTTATTTCTGGATCTGATTCTGAGCTATTAACTATTTGTAGATATAAACTTAAAGATATAAGAAATCTGAGTAGATTAGAAAGCTGAAGCTAAGAAGCCTCAGTCTGAGGACAACTTATACTTAGTAAGAATATTATACAGTATATCTTACTTCATCTCAATGCAATTCTATCTAAGAAAGTATACTAAAAAGATATTGGCTATAACCTCAGTAGTCTCTCTTATACTATCATAGATCCTGAAAGTATAAAGCTCATCAGAACTAGTATTGTCATGCAACCATCAAAAGGAATATACATTTAGTTGACCTCAAGGTCTAGACTCTTTTGTCATTGAAGTCTTTCCTTCAATCTTCTGACTTTCCTCCAGTATATTCTTACAGCATTCTTTAACTTCAACCACTGAACCCTCACTGGGACCTTCTCCTTATATCATTGATAATACATCTAAGCAGTTGTATCCACACTCTATTCATCTTACAATTTTATATCCTTCAATAGAGTATAGTTGAGCCTCTAATAACTAGGCCCATCTTTATTTCCCCCAAAGTACCCCTGACTTAATATATTCCAATAATTCAACCAGGGATACCACACTATATATGTATTCCAGATATTCACTCTCTAGTAATTTACTGAGAGCACTTAATTAATTTATGTCTTCAGACTATCTATCTAATATATGAAGACCTTTTTCTCTCTTCACCTTGCTCTTCTAGCATTATCTATTATATTCAGCCACTCTATCTCCTCTTATCTATTTAGCTCTCCACTGTAGCCAACCATACCTGACCCCCCATCAGACCAATCTACTAAAGTATCTTATACTATATTAAAGTCATTACTAAGCAGGTCTACCCCAGCCTCTATTAAAGCATCACTGTCTAATAATTCTTCCAGCTACTCCACTCTTACACCTCTAACTATAGAGTAGTAGCAGAAACTAACTACTACTGGGCCTCACTCTGATCTCTACCATAGACTCCACAATAGTTGTTCTCCCTAACTACTAATATTTCTTTGCTCTCTTCTTCTCTTATATATTAAAATTCCAATCTTTCCACATCATTCTGCCACTCCTCTCCATTTTCTAGTCCAATTCTACTTATCCAAGTCATCTTTACATTATATATTCTACAATAAAAACAGATCAGTCTCCAAACTCTTTAGCCACTCAAAAATGTTTCAATACTATATAGAACTCTATAGTTCATTAATATTTAGTAATAAAATGTTAGTTATACTATTTATAGGAAATAATGTTTGAGTATTGTACATCCTTCTCAGACTATTCACAATTCCAGCTCAATGTTCATTCTTGATAGATTTATAAGCCATTCAGCTTCAATCTCAGCTTTCTTCTTCTCTCTTTTCTCTAACTCTATCAGTGCTTTTCTGTTAGCTATATCAGCTTTATCCTCCATCTCTTTCCTATAGTCCTCACAAACTGCCTTTCACAATTTAGCCCCATTCCTCACTACTCAGCAATCAGTAACAATCTGCCCTACTGTACCTAATAACTCTATCTCTCTTATTATATCTATCTTATACTCTTTTTTTTCCAGTATAACTACCAGTACTTCTGATCACAATTTGTCAACCACACCCTCCCCAGTCAAATGCCTCTGCCACTCTTCCTCCTCAAGAATCCTAAAGTCAACCTTAGCCATTTCATCAGTTGCCAGATCTTCAAGTACCTTCAATAACCACACTTCCCCTCCTATACAGCCACCCTCCAGGATCTATTCCAACTGTCCATCCTCCCTCTCAGCACCCTCCTCCTCTTCCTCAACATCAATCAACCCCTTCTCTTCAACCCCAACAACCACACCTCCTCGCCTCGAGAAGAAGAAGCAATTAATTGATAATACAAATTACGCGCTTTTAGGCGCGTTTGCATGATGACGTAAGCAAGGATTGGCTGCGCCACCACAAATCGAGATGGAAGAGAAAGCTAGAATTTCAACAGCTAGTGACGATCTGCCCGTGCCCTTATGGGAAAACGCAGTCCAGATAATGTATTTACAAGGCCTTTTGTGCTACGGAAAGGGTGTGGGCGTTTACTGATATTTTATTTGTTATGGTTAGTAGAAGAGGTGCTAGCGGACCACCGGATTTTTCGGGTTGGATATAGCATAATTTATCGGGATTGGAGACAATTTCACGGGCCAGCTCAAGTATTTCGGGGACGCTCATGTTGAGAAGGATGAAATTCTTGGACGAGGAATGAGACATTAGACTTGTGTTCCATTGGCGTTTTGCTTTTCTTTTGTCTATCTTAGCCTGGAATCTTGTGCTCTGCGGTATTGAAAGAAGAAATAAAGCAACCGTAAAAGAAAATTAATTGTATGTCGACCAGATGCACCAATTGGTAAACACCATGACCGTACACACATATAAGGGGAAGGCTTTGAATGGGTGCATAGATAATAAAGTGCATAGATCATTAATCCGCATCCAATTGGGTTCATTACACAAGGGGTTGTGTCGCGCGCGTTGCCCAAAGCAAATCACCCCTAAACGCAGGTTTCCAAATGTTACTTTCGTCTCTACTCTCCGATCGTAGCCAACTCCGTGACTCATCCTAAAGAAATCTCTTTCGGGCTCTGACATACATACCACCCAATAATGCAGAAGCGCGGCTTTCAGGTCGCCACCCTCGATGATTTCATGAATGTCGAGAAAGCTGTTGCATTCGACAGGTGCTCCGGACAGGGCGAGCTTGACGCCTTCGCAGATTATATTCAAAAGCTGGCGCCCAACACGAACATTATCGTAGCTGTGTTCGACACTGCATTTGACCGCGGCCCCTTGCCCTCCAATGTCACTAAAGCCATTCGGTCAATTGGGGGCGCCTATACAAAGGATCCGCTACTGTTACGCTCGGTAAGCGTTAATAATGTTGCTTTATTTCAAACCGTTTCGTAAACCTTGCTAATTTGGGATTTCTCTTTGTCACCACATAGTTCTTAATTCTCAATAAGCCATCTTACTGTTCCCTTTATGTTTATAGGAGCCAATTCCTTCCTCCTCACATGACACCCAAGGAGCAGTTTGTGCCTCTGTTGGAGCGACAATTGGTTACGAGCTTGAACAGTTCTCCTATACCGTTCTCTCCGGGAATAGTTTTGTCGTAGAAACAAAAGCATCTAGCCCGAGCGTGTAAGAGTCATGTTGGCAAGAATTGGAAGTACTTCATATGTCGGCTTGCCAAATAGCCTCATTGCATGAATTGTATACATTTTCGGGCATTAGTGAAGTGCCAACAGTCCTGATACAAAGTTTCAATCGCGTTTCGCGCTTGAATCTCGGTTCTTGAAGCAAAGGAAAGATTCGACCATCATCCCAATGTTTGCTGAAACGCCGGCAAACAATGATTCAATTCAAGCCATAATTTGGCAACTCCATGTGGACATTATGATCGGCCCCATTTGAGTGGCCCCCCCCC
>RQIL01005343.1:0-12720 GCA_003951145.1 Jimgerdemannia lactiflua
CTTTCTGGACCAAGTGGCTCTGGGCAGGCATATCTCTCAAAGTGTTGTAGGCAGACTTGACTTTTGCTTTGGATTCAATTTCGGACTGAGGTTTATTCACTCTTGTCTCTGGGGTATTTTATATATTTGTGGTTGCTATCTGGTTGCTACCTGGCTAATTATAGAGTGCTATTTATGGGGTTACAGTCAGTGTAAGGGATTACAGTCACTGTAAGGAGTTATAGTCACTGTAAGGGGTTACAGTCACTGTAAGGGGTTACAGTCACTGTAAGGGGTTCTTCTTACTTTGGCTAACTGAGTTATTTATATAGGTGGTAGTGCATTTGGGTAACTAAGTTGGGTAGCTATGCTAGTGACTATTTTTCACATCATCTGGCTAAGTTATAATTCAGGTAGTACATTTTGTGGTTTGTCACATCAGCCTCTACTAAAGGGTGGTCTGTCCCAGACTATCCTTTAGTTATCATCCCAGTAGGTATAAGCATCTTCAGCATCTATGCCCACACCATCATCTCTTTCTGTATCTGGGTCACTCCATTCTAATTCAAGGTCTTCTTCTGGTTCTTCAGGAAATAAGATGTCCTGATATTTATGAAGGAGTTTGGTTAATTGTTGTTGTTGCTGAGGGGTCAATTCTTCTCCAATGTTTGTGGAAGGCTTTACTTTCTCCTGGGTCACAGAGGGGCCTTTCCTTTCTTCTGTGACCTTTTGCCATTTCCCTGTAAGTTTAATTCATAAACTTCTCTGTGTGTTCAGTTGAGGTAAGGCACAAGGTGTCCAATGATGGTTCCTTTCAGCAGGATGATGTTGTCCCAGCTTATGTTGGTTGCTCAAGAGTGTACTGAGTTCATCTTGCCAGGAAATATATATCCTTCTATGTACAAATTTCGGATTTATTCATTGGGTTCAAAGAAGAGGTTTCTGGGGTCTGGTGGTGCAAAGATTTCGATAGTGGTCTGCTCTTCTGGCTCAAGGATGAGGTTCTTGTGAAGCTTTACTGGCTGGCAGAAAACTTGCTGAGGGGTATTTGCTTTGAATTAGCTGACCTGAAGAAGATGTACTTTCTTCTTGTCTGAGCTTCCAAATCCTTTGGTTTGTCTGGTTCCTTGAGTGAGCTTGGATACTTCTTGCAGCTGAGGAGTCTTGTATTCGAGGAAGACTGCCTGAGTGATTTTGTCTCCTTTGTTGATTTGAATCCATTTGCCACTTCCATTCTTTAAGATGACCTTGATTTCATCTGTGTATCCTGGATCAATGGTTCCTCCTTCAGTGGTAAGTCCTTCAAGGGCTACTCCAGACCTTGAGGTCAACTGGATATAAGTTCCTTTTTAGTGGTTGCATAGCAATTCTGATTCTGATAAGCTTTGTACTTTTGGGGCCCATTGTAGTGTCATAAAGACTGCTGAGATCATAACTGAAATCTTCTTGGTGTGCCTTTTTCAGTGGAATTGCATTGGGGTGAAGCAAGGTGAACTGTGCAATATTCTTGCCGAGTGTAGGTTGTCCATGGGCTGAGGCTCCTGTGGCATCAGATCTCCAATCTCTGATATCTAGGTGTGGCCATTTTGCTCCAGTAGAGGGGTCTTGAAGGTAATTGATTCCTCTTTTTCCAGTAGGGTCTAGGGCTTCCATGAAATTGATGGCATCTTCTATCCATCCTTGGTGAGTTGTATGGCAAATGAGAGCTAGGATATCTTCTCCTAGATTATATATATTGAGGACCTTCTTTGCAGGCTTTTTCTTTTTCTTCTTTTGAATCTTGGCTCGGTCATCTCTTCTTTTGAGTGTGTGTATGATCACATCCTTGCTGAGATGGATCTTTTCATATTGACAGGGCCAGCATCTTGGGTGCTTTCCATGATGGCAATATCCCATGGCTTGGAAGTATTTCTTTCTTTCTTCAATTTCTCCTAGCTTCGGAAATCTGTATCCATTCCTATCATACTTTGGTGGGAGAGTGGAGAGGGGTTTCACTTCTGTTTGGGTGTAGAATCCGACTCCATATCTGGTTTCTACAAGTGAGGTGATGGATTCTTGGAATGAGGTTTCTTCTGCAATGATTTTCAGGGATCCCTTTTCAATAAGCTGCCTGGCTTGCTGGTCCAATATATGGCATTGATAGCAGTAGTCTCTTGGTGAGTGGAAGACAACTTGATGGGGGCATCTGCCTATTCAGAAGGCTCTTTCTTGGTGTGTTTCAGGCCTTGGGATAACTGGCTGGGTACTGGGTCCTGCTTCTTCTTCACTCCAGAGAGTATTATCTTCTCCTTCTTGAGGTTCCCAATTCGGATCATCCAATGAAACAATAGTGGGGAGCTCTTCATTTTCAGAAATACTGTCATCTTCTTCTGGAGGCTGGTCCCAAATTGCTTGAATTTTGGCTGCTTCAATTTCGGGGTTGGGCATTACTTGTGCATGGCTTTTCGGCTGAGTATTGTGAAGGCATCTCTTCTTTTTCCTCCTGCATTCAGGGCATGTAGTACTAGGGCTTTTTTGAGTTCCCACATGTCTGAATGAGTGTTCTTCGCATTTCTATCTTTAGAGGCATCTAATGCATCCTCTGGCTTCTTCTGTAATGGCTCTGATTGTAATGGGGATAGTATCTTGTGCCCACACATTGTGTTCTGGTCTGTCTTCTACCATGTTAATTCAGGGCCTCAGTCTGGGGTCATTGTCATTTTCGGAATCCTCCTCTTCTTCCTCCTCAGTGATGGATTCTTCACTGCTGGCATATTCTTCTTGAATGATCACTTTCTTCTTCTTCTTTGATGGCTCAAAGCTGGTGACTTTGATTTGGTACTTATTTCCTCTATAGTCGAATTTGAGTACTTATTGACCAATATTGACATCTGTATTCATCTCCTTCATCCAATTGGTGCCAAGGATCATGTCATATGTGACAGCTTTGGTTACAACTGCCTTGGGGATGGTAAACTGAATGTGTCCAAGAGTGATGGTGATGTTTCGGACCTCTCCTAGGGGTTGAGTTCAGGTTCCATCTGCTACTATGATGCTGAGGCTAGAGGGTCCATTAATGGGCCATTGAATGCTGTTCAGGAATTTCTTGGTAATGACACATACAGCTGCTCCTGTATCAATGAGGATTTTCGCCTTCTGGCCTCCAATTTCTCCAAACAAGTAAGTGCTGACATATCTTTCTGCAGCTTATACTGCTGGGGTTACTGGTTCTTCATGAGGGATTGAGACTCTTCCTGTATAGGATCTGGTGGTTCACAGCAACTTATTCCTTACTCCAGCAGGTGTCAGTTGAAGGAACTGTAAGAGTGGGACTTCCATCTTGGCTTCTTGGATCTTATTCCAGGCATTATTGTAGATGTCCCAGGGCATGATCTTTGGGATGTATTTCTTCTTGGACTTAGGAGTCTTGATTTCTGATTCTGGTTCTTCTCCCATATCTTCATCAGGAGACTCTGGTAGAGGATCTTCTTCATTGATAGTAGCTCCAGGATTGAAGGGTGAAGGAGACCAGGGAGGTGTATCAACCTGCTCTTCTTTATCTTCATTTCGAATAATTCTTCTGCTGGTTCTTTTTGGTGGCTTCTCAACTGTTCTGGGTCAGCCTACTGCTCTCTTTCTTTTCTCTGCTGGGTAGACTGTTTTATATTCAGCTTTGATTGGGTATAGGTCTAGGTCACTGTATTCCTCACTGTCACTCTGCTCATAGTCTTCGACTGGATGAGCTTCTGTCTTCTTGTTGTGGGTATTCCTTCAGTTTGATGGTTCAAAATTCCTTGAGTTGTCTTGGTTGTTGCATTTGGGAGCATAGTGTCCTTACTGTACACACTTGTAGCATTGGATCTCTCCTCTATCTTTTGAAGGATAGTTTCGACTATCAGAGGATGGGTAGTTCCTCTGATAATCCCAATTTTCGTGTGGGGGTACCTTGGCTGATAGTTCCAATTTTCTTGAGGGGGATACCTTGGCTGGTAATTCCGATTTTCGCATGTGGTGAGCCTTTCAATCTGGCTAACCAGTCTGTCTACTTTCGAATTGAGATCTTGAATCTCATTCTTGTCCTTCTTCCATTCTTTAGTGGGTTTTTCTCCTTTTGATTCTCCTTGAAGGATTCCTTGCAAGACTTTGACCAAGAGGTCTTCTTTGTCTTCTTTCTGATTGTCAGTCCAGGTGGTTCCTTGTTTGACATCAAAGTATCCTTGGGCTACATCTACTTGCTCTTCTGGCTTCCTGATACCCAGGGTTCGAACATATTGAGCAATATTGGGTGGAATTCCATTCATGAAGGTCATTGGACCAATAATGTCTTGATTTGCAGCATTGAATCTGGCAGCATACATTCTCTTCTGGATTCTGGTGAAGAATGCTCTTGGGGATTCTCCAAGATTCATCTTCATTCCCATGATAGATTCTTGGGCCTTGTGGCAGGTTTCATTTCCTGCATACTTTTCGATGATCTAGTATTGCATAGACTCATATTGTTCTTCATCTGATCTTGCATTCTCCATGAAATCTCCTAGGTCTGTGCTGTTGTCATTTACAGTTCTGACAAAGATGCCTTTGGCTGGTTCTCTCAGTTGTGCCTTGAAGACATTGATTTGTCAATGGGTTGACAAATCTCTCAGGATGCTATTCCTTTGATTGCATTTATGAATTCTCTTGGATCCTCCTCTGGATATCCTGCAAATGTGGGTAGTGTTGTGCCCATTTTGTCTTCACTGTCCTCTGATTCTGATTCAGTTTCTGACTCTGATTCTGAGTTGTTGGCTGTTGATGGATATGAACTTGAAGGTGCAAGAGATCTGGGAGATGGTGCTCTCCTCAGTACTATTCTGGGGAGTCTTGCAGGTTGGGTTATTGGGGTTGGGGTTACTGGTCTAGGTAAATCAGGAAAGACTCTTGGAGAGAATCTTTCAAGATAATTGTTGGGGTCTCGGACAAGGTTGTCAAAGTCTAGGTTGGTGTTGTTTGCTTTGTCTGGTGTGAGCTCATCAAAATCTCTGGTTGGTATATCTGCTGGTGGTACTGGTGGGGGATTTTGTACAGTGCTGGCTTCTTCAATATCAGATTCTTCTGATGCTGAGTGATGTTCAATTCTGGAGGTGATTACTTCTCTTCCTGTCCAAATGCTTTGGAGTGCTGGAATTTCTTCTCCTGTAGTAGCTGAGATTGGTACTGTATCAAAGGTTGCAGTAGTGCTGGTCTCCAGATTGAAGGTTGGGTTCTGTGAGCTGAAAAGTCACAATAATTCTTTTTGAGAATGTTCCCAGTTGAGCCCCCAAATGTAATGTGCCTGGCTCAATAGAGGCAAATTACAAGGTTGGACAGCTGTGTAGATTGGCTTGAGCCCCCAGTTACTTTGTCAAAAAGCAACAAAATGTTCAGATAATATGTATAGGTTTCTTGTGTTGGTGTCTAGTGGTATAATATTCAACAGCTGGAGACTTTCTGCATGCAATTTCCTAATTTGGCAGTGTTCTTGGGTAGCATGTGTGAATGGGTTTTCTTCTGGAGCAGCAGACTAATTTGTGTGACCCAATGATCTTGGGTAATCAGGCAGATTTCCTTAATAGAGTGGGCTCTCTGGGAACCGGCAGGCGAATAGTTTCCTTAAGAGTGCGGGTTCTGAATACTCGTGATGGGCAATTGGCTTATTTGGGCAAGCAGACTAAATGTGGCGGGTTTCTTGAGCAATACCAACTTCTCGAATGATGCAATTAAGCAGGTGATGCAGCTGAGCAGGTGCTGCAGGTCACTTGAATAAATGCGGGCAAATGATGTGGACGAATGATGTGGATCAGCAGAATGTGGTGGATTGGCTGACAAAATGTAGAATGATGTGAATTGGCAGATTGGCAGACTTAAACTGGTGGATTACTTGAAAACAGACTTGAAAACAGTGGCTTATTCCTTAAGCAGCAGACTAGAATGAGGTGGATTGGCAATATGTGGCGGATCGGCAGATTACTTGAAAAACAGCAGACTTCAGGCTTATCTGGCAAGCGAACCAAAAATGGCAGACTTCTCAAACTTCTTTGTATCGGAAAGTGGACTGGAGTAGAAATGAGGTACCAAGCTCACAATCTCCTAGAAGAGGCTCTAGAGTGGACATTTCTCTTAAGTGTTGCAATCCTTTCTGGACCAAGTAGCTCTGGGCAGGCATATCCCTCAAAGTGTTGTAGGCAGACTGGACTTTTGCTTTAGATTCAATTTCGGACTGAGGTTTATTCACTCTTGTCTCTGGGGTATTTTATACATTTGTGGTTGCTATCTGGTTGCTACCTGGCTAATTATAGAGTGCTATTTATGGGGTTACAGTCAGTGTAAGGTGTTACAGTCACTGTAAGGGGTTACAGTCACTATAAGGGGTTACAGTCACTGTAAGGGGTTCTTCCTACTTTGGCTAACTGAGTTATTTATACAGGTGGTGGCGCATTTGGGTAACTAAGTTGGGAAGCTATGCTAGTGACTATTGTTCACATCATCTGGCTAAGTTATAATTCAGATGTATGTTTTGTGGTTTGTCACAGTAGATAGTATAGTAGTAGAATACTTGCATGTAGTAGTTTATACTGCAAGAGGCCTAGGTTCGATTCCTAGTCTATGCATTTTTTTCACCTCTGATTCTTAAGTATTCTTTTTTGTTTGGGGCGAACATGCCTATTTTCTCGTCTGCATTTCTTGTTTATCTTTAGTATGAAGGAAAAATACAAACAATACAATCAGGTATCTGTGCTTAACCAAATAATAACACATACCAAAGAACATCTTTTAATTGGCCCTCATACAACGTGCTCAACCTCAATTCCATTAATCTCTTTAAGTTTTCTTGGAGAGAAGCGATTTACATTTGTCACGGGAGACCCATCCTGATGAACTTATATAGTGACGACTCGATCAACAACAGTACTCGACACAGTCAAGATTCTTTGGGAAGTATAATGCCTAATGCCTCTCCATACCTACAATCCCAGATAACAGCTGGTAATTTAAAATCCCACTGCCGTACGCAATTACCTCTGTGTAGCCCATTGAAAAAGATCCTGTAGTCACTACAAAATCCTCGTAGGACAACGATGAATCTTCACTATTGTAACGTGCCTGGCTCAATAGAGACAAATTACAAGGTTGGGCGGCTGTGTAGATTGGCTTGAGCCCTCAGTTACTTTGTTAAAAAGCAACAAAATGTTCAGGTATTGTATAGGTCTGGTACTGGTGTTGATGCTGATTCTGGTGTTTAGTGGTATAATATTCAGCAGCTGGAGACTTCTGTGAGCGATTTCCTAATTTGGCGGCGTCTTGAGTTGACGATCGGTAGGCGATTTCATGTGACTCGACGATCAGTGTGCGGCTAATTTGGCGGATGGACCAAATGCGGCGAATTTCTTATATGCTGCGGATTTCTGAATCTTTCCCAGTTGAGGGTGTGTCTGCGGATTTCCTTAATAGCGAGCTCTCTGGGAATCGGTGATCAGGTTCCCTTTTTGGCGGATGAACTAAATGTGGCGGGCTTCTCAGGTACGATCTTGGAGCGATACGGCTGAGCAGACGATGCGGGTTGATGCGGCTAAGCAGACGATGCAGATCGGCGGATCGGCGGGCCAAATTTGGAACGAAGCGGACTTTCTCTTGAAAATAGCTAATATCCCGAATGGTGCGGATTTCTTAGAGACGGCGGGTCTTTAAGCTGACGGATTTCTTAAATATGCGGGTTCTCTGGATCGGATTCCTTATGCAGGTTCTCATAATGGTGATCTTGAATGCGGTTGACAAGCAATCAGGTTTCTCTTGTTCAGGCAAGCGGGCAAAATGCAGTGGATTTCTGGGATGCGGATTCTTCGAAATTCTCCCAGTTGAGGGTGTGTCTACAGATTTCTGAATCTTCCCAGTCGTGGGCATATATGTGTGTGGATTTTGAACGTGACGGACAGGACAGTTCTAGGATGCGGATCCTACGGACTTTGAACGAGGCGGATCGGTGGATCGGCAGGCAAAATATAGAACTTGAATGAGGATTCTTCCTGAATCAGTGGGCTTCTCTTGATAAGTTCTTCAGGCTTGGTCAGGCAAGCGTACCGAAAGAGTGGTTCGGTTCTTCAGCAAAACGTGGGTCGGTTCTTCAGGCAAAAGGGCGGATCGGTTCTTCAGGCTTGTTCGGGCAAGCATACCAAGGACGTGGCAAATCGGTTCTTCAGGCAAAAGGGCGGATCGGTTCTTCAGGCTTGTTCGGGCAAGCGTACCAAGGACGTAACGGATCGGTGGACAAAAATGGGGACTTGAACGCGGACTCGAAAATGGCGGCTTATTCCTTAAGCGGCAGACTTCTTGAAACAGGTGGCGAAGTTCTTCACTCGAACTTGGCAGCAAAACTGGAAACAACGAACTTCTTTGTATCGGAAAGTGGACCGGAGTTGAAATGAGGTACCAAGCTCACAATCTCCTAGAAGAGGCTCTAGAGTGGGTGTTTCTCCTAAGTGTTGCAATCCTTCTTGGACCAAGTGGCTCTGGGCAGGCATATCCTTCAAAGTGTTCCCAGGCAGACTTGACTTTTGCTTTGGTTTCAATTTCAGACTGAGGTTTATTCACTCTTGTCTCTGGGGTATTTTATACATTGTGGTTGCTACCTGGTTGCTATCTGGCTAATTATAGATTTGCTATTTATGGTGTGTTTGGGGTGACAGCCACTGTCAGGGTGACAGCCACTGTCAGGGTGACAGCCACTGTCAGGGTGACAGCCACTGTCAGGGATTTTCCCTATTTTAGCTATCTGGTTATTTATACAGTTTTCTGCAGCAATGGTTGCTGTGCTGGTTACTATGCTACTAATGTTCATGTCATCTTTGTTCATGTCATATGGCTTGTTCGCGTCATCTGGCAATAATTCAGGTGGTACGTTTTTGTGGTTCGTCAAAGTAGGCATATCTCCTAAGTGTTATAATCCTTCCTGGATCAAATGGCTCTCAGCAGGCATTTCTTCTAAGTGTGCTCTCAGGCAGACTTATCTTTTGTTCTTCTTTGAATTCTTAGATTTTGGAACTGAGATTTATTCACTCTTGTCACTGGGGTATTTTATATATTGTAGTTGCTATCTGGTTACTATCTGGCTAACTATAGATTGTTATTTATGATGTGTTTGGGTGGTTATTCACTGTCCAGCAGACATTGACTGTTCAGTGGACATTGACTGTCCATTTTCTTCTTTTGGCTATCTGAGTTATTTATACAATTTCTGCAGCAACAGGCTAACTATGTGGGGTAACTATGCTATACTAATGTTCATGTCATACTGAATGTCTTCCTACTATAGTAGGTGGCTAACTTATATAACAGCTATTCTAAAAAGTTTTTTGTATATAGCTTGCCACAATACTTAGCTGTAACATCCATTGTCTTTTGAAAGTTCTTTAAAATTTTCATAATATCTTTTAGTATCTGCAAAGTATTATGTTCAAAAGCATACTTTGAAAATCTTTATCAGTACTTGGGGCAAATTCTCAGATACTATTTAAGGCCAATTCAAACCAGTCAACAGTACCAAAGCTGTATAAGACTATCTGGCAAATGTCAAACAACTCAAGTCTGTATAAGCATACAATATACAATTTCTGTCTATCTTACTAAAGCTACCTTATATCACTAAAGATAAGAAGGTCAACAAGTACATCTCAGGTCTGAAAGAACAAATCTGAGTTTATATCAAACTTGAAGAACCCAAGGACTTAGATACTGTAATGAGAATTGCTAATAGATTTGATATCATTTCTTATGGTCACTACTTCAAGTAGAAGAAATCTCTATTCAATAACAATTATCAAAAAGAAGAAACCAAAATCATGGACTTGGATACCATTAATAAGAACAAGAAGAGAAAACTTATATCAGAGAAAAAAGAGTGTCTCAAAAAGGCTAGAGTCTGCTTCTTTTGCCATCAGCCTGGCCATATGGCTACTAAATATTCCAAGAAAACTACCAAACCCAAGAGGATTCTGGTCCTATCTAAAGACACTCAAGGTCAACTAGTCAAATAAGAAGTTATACTCAATTTTATGCAAATCAATCTCAAGGCTCAGATTCCTCAACCACAGTCAGAAGGAGCCATTTGTATAGACCTTCAATCTGTACAACAAGTTATCATTTCTGCTCAAAAAAGAAGGCTCATTCCAACTGGCCTTGCAGTTGAAATACCCAAAGAATATTATGCAAAAATTATACCAATATCTGGCCTCAGTATCAAGTATTCACTAAATATTAGAGCTGGAGTCATTGACTCTGAGTTCTGAGGAGAAATTTAAGTCCTGCTAGTTAATCATAAGAACCAACCATATACTGTCAATGAAGGCAACAGAATTTCATAGCTTATTCTAGAGAAAGCCACATACCTATTATCAAGAAAGTCACCAAGTTGTCTCCAACTAAGCAAGATCAGAAAGACTTTGGCATCACTGATCAAGTTTCTAGTATAACTAAGAACTGAGCCAACTCAATACTCATCTTCAAGAGTTTAGTCAAAGGTCAAGAACTAGATATCCTCATAGATAGCAGAGCTATTGGAAACTTCATCAATAAGAGCCTCATCAATAAACTCAAGATTCTTACCAAACTAGCTGACAAGAATGGTAGAGTTGTTACTGCTGATAGTACCACTCTACCAATTGACTCAATTGCTGCTAAACTTTCCCTCAAGGTTCAGAAGTATTGAAAACATTTATATTTTAAAGTAGTACCCCTAGGAGACTATAATCTGATCCTAGGCAAACCCTGGCTTATATGGCATAACCAACAAATTGATTGGACCAAGAATGAAGTTACTTTGATTCAAGATGGAGTCAATATTACCATCAAACCAGACAAGACTCAGATGAGAACCCAGATTACTACTCTCTCCACAATTCAGTTAAAAAAAGTCCTCAAGAAAGCTACATATATCTTTGTTATACTGATCCAATCTAAGAAAAAAGACAAGAAACTGTCAATTAGTAAAAGCATCAAACTACTACTAAATAAGTACAAGGATATTATCTCAGAAAAACTACCTGGTCTACTACTATCAAGAGCCCATGATAATGAAATCAAGCTGATATCTGATGCAGCCATACTCAAGAAGAAGATATACTACATATCATCTCTTGAAAATTGAAGCAGTCAAGAAGAAGCTCAATGAACTTATCAAGCAAGGAGCCATTAAGCCAAGCAAGTCACTCTTTGGCTCTCCAGTCCTATTTGTCAAGAAGAAAGATAATACCTTATGAATATGTATAAACTACTGAGTATTTAACAAGATCACAGTTAAGAACTATTATCTACTACTGCTTATTGATCAAATCTTTAATGCCCTCAAGAATACAAAGCACTTCATCAAAATTGTCCTCACCTCTGGGTATATATCATCAAATTCAAATCAAACCAGAAGATATATCCAAGACTGCCTTCATAACACCCTTTGAACTTCATGAATTCCTAGTTATAGCCTTTGGTCTCACCAATATGCCAGCAATCTTTCAAGATCTCATGTAAACTATTTTCAAGGACCAACTCTATATCTTTGTACTTGTATATATTAATGATATTCTGATCTTCAGTGGTACTGAAGAAGAATACCTCAAGCATATCAAACAAGTCCCCAAGATTCTCCAAGAACATAAGCTATATACAAAGCTTAAGAAATTTAAATTCTTTAAGAATCAAGTCAAATACCTTGGACACATTATATCAGCTAAAGAAATTCAAGTAGACCCAAGGAAAATACAAGCCATTAAATAGTGGCCTGTATTAGTAAACCTCACCAAACTTAGATCCTTCCTTGGTCTGGCTGAATATTATCATCAATTTGTAAAAACTTCTCTAATATAGTTGAATCATTAATATATCATTTATAAAAGAAACCCAACTCTAACCACTATATTCCTTATACCTGAGATACCTTCTATCAATAAGCTTTTCAAGAACTCAAGAACCATCTGACCCATGCACCTATTCTTAGAAAGATGGGTTCAAACCTGAAGTTCATAATTACTACTAATATATCCAATTTTGCTATTAGTGTAGTCATCTCTCAAGATGATGGCCAAGAATACAGACCTATTGCTTTTGAGTCAAGGAAATTATCTCTTACTGAATAAAAGCTAGCCACTTATGAAAAGAAACTCCTAGCAATCATATATGCCCTCATAACCTAGTGATACTATCTAGAAGAAGTTGAGTTTGACATAATTACAGATCACAGGTCTCTTCAGTACATCAATACTCAACTAACTCTTTTCTGTCAACAAGCTAAGTGGAGTCAGTTGCTGACCTTGTTGCAATTTTACAAGTCACTATGGCACCTGAATTCCTTAACTAGATCAAGAAGGCTTATGAATAAGACTCTCTGGTTCTACAAAAGAATACTGAGGAATTCGAGAAAAAGTACATCTTCAAGGACAACCTCATGTACTATCAAGACAAGGTCTATATCTCTACTAACTCTAAACTATGATACAAGATTTTTCATAAATACCATGACTCTCTACTAACTGGTCACCTTGGGACTAAGAAGACCATCATGAATATTCAATGAGACTACTACTGACCAAACATACTCAAGGAAATCAAGAAGTATGTTCAAAGCTATAATCTTTATCAAAGAAATAGGTTAAGTAATCAAATACCTACTGGTCTTCTACAATCATTACTAATTCTAACCAAGAAGTTTGAATAAGTCACAATGAACTTCATTTTTTTTTTTTTTTTTTTTTTTTTTTTTTT
>RQIL01005354.1:0-12719 GCA_003951145.1 Jimgerdemannia lactiflua
CTCTTGATATTTATATTAATTTCTTAGATTCTTCTGGATTCTTTTTTCAGATCTTGTATAAATATCCTCAGAATATTTTCTCCCAGAAATCATAAAATCCTTTAGAACTCTGAGTAACTCTTTGAGCTATTTAGAACTTTCAGAATAGTCATTTTCTTATTTAGAAACTAGAACTATTACATTTGGTAGCAGCAGTTAAGTTATACCTTATCTAAACAAGAAATATCTCAAGTAGTGCTCCCAAACAAATCAAATAAATTCAAATCGAATCAAATTGAGGATCATTCAAATTGAATCGAATTCAAATTAAATTGAAGTTCAATTCAAAACCTATTTTCAGAAATGTAATAACTTGACGAATATACATCCAAATTTAATGATCTTTAGTTTGTTAGATTCCCCTATATAAGAGGAATTTAAAAAGCTAAAAATCATTGAATTTGGATGTGTATTTGTTGAGTTATTCGATTTCTAAAAATAGAGTTTGAATCAGACTTCAAATTGAATTGGACCTCAATTCGAATTTGAGATTACCAAACAAGTTTCTACCTGGTCTTACTATCTTAGCTTATTAATAACTATGTATATTGTGATGTCTACAATCGACCATATCAGAATTCGGAGTACTCTGTGACTGCTAGGATCAGATAACATTATGGCATGATAACCTATGACCAGCCTAAACCGTTAAGTGATTGCACCAAAAGGAGACAAGATAATCCAAGCCGAAGAGAAGACCATGTTATTTAAAGAACCTGGCCTCAGCCTCGGAGTCGGTACCAAAGAACAAGAACTCTCTCCACACAATGCCTCCCACCCGCTGCTCCAACCAGACCTCTCGCCACTCTACCCCTTTGCCTAGCCCAAAGACCCTGATCTTCGAAGCCATCAAGAAGGCTATTTGGTACCCAGATACCACTGAATATCTGAACTTCTACACAGAAGACCTCGGGCACTTCATCAACTACCAGTACATAATGACCCAACAACTCAAAGAAACCGCCAAATAAATGACTCTCTGGCATGACTATGAAATTGGACACCACCTTCACAATGAGACCCAGAAAAATGGCCGAGAAGACCTCATTACCAAACTATTAACCACAGACCACCTGATCAAGAGAGCTCTCCGTATCTATCAGATATTCTGCCACATCTCCTGAGCTATAGCACATTTGCAAGGAGTAACTATGGGAAACCTTGCCTGCCTATCAGCCGAGGATGCCAATTGGATAGAAGCTGAAGTAGCCAACCACATTGGTAGCAACTGTGTCACCATGGGAAGCCAAGACACTGAACCCACCCTGCCAGGTTTCCACACTACACCCCTTCGAGACAATCATCAAGGCCACCTCATGAGCCTTATGGAAATATTCGAAGGACCACTCATTACCATGGAAGTACCTGCCAGAGCTACCCCAGCTACCCACCACTCTGTTAGCCTCAATTTGCACCACATCATTTGGGAGCCGAACCAAGAAGATACTCAAGAAGTCCCTACCTTTGAAGAAGAGGATCAAGAACTCCAAGACCCTACCCCCGAAGCAACCCCTTCTGACACTGAAGCTGATGAGTCCTCAGAAGAAGAGGAAGAGCAACAAAGAATCTATCAGTCCTCTGTCCACATTCAAGCTGTCCAAGGATTGAAGAATATCATTGAAGATGATTGGCCACTGTTCTACCCCCTCACTTCCTGGCCAGCACTCCCCTCTTTCGAGGAACGGAATGATGAAGTCACACAAAATGACTTGGATGCCCCTAACGAAGGATACTATCTCTTTTGAGTAATGTCTTTTGATCTGTCCCTTTTGAGCAATGTCTTTTGACCCATCCATTTTAGCCCACATGTCAGCAAGTCACGCATTCCATTTTCAGCAATGCTTTTCAACCCATCTCTTTTGAGCGATGTCTTTCGACCTGTCCATTTTCAGCGATGCTCAAACACACAACCATTTTTAGCAACACCCATAACAGCCTGCAAGCCAATAGCATACTTAGTCAACATAGTTAACCAGATAGCAATCATATATTCAGCATGAGCGAACATGTATAAATAACTCATATTCTTAGAGTGAATAAACCTCAGTCAATTGATTTGCAATATCAACTTAAGTTTTTGAGAAACTTTGGGAAAAGACTCTAAGAGACTGGAATTCTGAGAACAAGACAACTAGAGCAACAATTGTTTGAGGTTTGAGTTAAAGAATTTCTCTTGCCATATACTGAAAACCACACCGACCGCCACCAAGTTAAAGGAACGACCGCCATTAGGAATTCGCCGCCATAGACTGCCGCGAACTTCAAAAGACCACTAGGAAAACCGCCCCATTCAGTTCAAAGAAACCACCCTGCTTCATTCAAGACCGTCATCAAGGACTGCCGACCACTGTTAGTGAATTCACCGCCACGAACTGCCATGAACTTCAAGTCAGTCAAGTTACTTTTGCCGCCACTAAGGAAAGCCACCAGAAACCAACTGCCCCATTCGAGTTAAGAGAATGACCGCTATTCTCAAGACCATTACTGAGATCCCACATTCGGACTGACCACCCATTCGAACCACCATTCAGACCTCGCATTCAAGATTCAAGACCCGTATATTCAAGTGTTAAGACCCAAGGAACCCAGTATACTTAGCTTAAGGAAGCCAGAAGGCAGCTGCCATCCCATTCCAACCTGTCACCATTCATCAAAGTTAACAAGTCAGATGGACAAGCAAGCCATCAACCTCTGTTTTCTTTACCCGCTGCACCATGAAGAGAATTAACGACCGATCAACTGACCATCAGTACGACCTGCATATTCAGCCTATGTACCCAAGCAATTGCCACCCGTTACTCCGATTGAGCCATCATTCATCTATTATCCACTAAATAACCGAGCTGTCGTCATCAACAACTGAGCCACCATATGATAATTCGAATGAGCCGATCACATGACATCTACCTGAAGATCATCTTTTTCTATCTCAACATACATACCGCACTTCATCATGTAGCACATTGAGCTGTGCTTGAAGTTATAGTTATACCAAATGCATGCCACATTTTGGGGGCTCAACTGGGAATAGTTTTCTAAAAACTTGAAATTTTGGCTCAAGAACTCAGTAGCCATCTACATTAGAGACTCCAGGAGAACCTAGCAGTCAGCAACAAGTTCAGAGACAGCCCTCTTCAGCGGAAAAGAAGGCCCACACCATTGTCAGGACAGCAGTCAAGATCCTACTCAGAAACAGCAGCCAGAAAACCGAATCCGAAGACAGAAGTGATCCAGACTATGGTTTGACTTCCAGGGAGAGAAGACAACTCAGAGGACAACCAGAACCCCTTCAGCTTCAAGACCTAGAAGAAGACCTTCCTAAAGAGTATCAGACCCGAATCTATAGGAAGAACTCTGATCAGAGTGACTATATCACCACAGCTGTCAATCGAGCCACCTCTTTAGACTGAGTCTACTTCGAGACATTCGAAGGAGAAGAAGACTATCATCCTTACTTAGAAGATGAGTTTGATCCACACTACTATACAGGCAGCTATCAGCAAGGTGAACCAGACCCCACTACTTCACAGCTATAAGGGGCAGATGAGTTCAACACCAGTTATATCAGCCCTCTAGGTCCTTCAATTATCTGGACCACTGCACCTTGGTCACTTATACCCCACTACTATCCACAAGAGACAAGGAACAACACTTCTCTCAGAGCCTCAGCATCTGATAGCCGCTATCAGTCACTCAGGAGATTACCACCTTTAAGGACCTACACCCCGGCCTTATTCAGCAGACCCAGATCCCCTACATCATCAAGACACCACCCTCTGCCTGTACTCTCTGTACATCGAGCACCTTCCCCTCCCCCACAAGGACCATCAAGGAATACTACCCCTGAACCGGCATCAGACAGTGAGAACAGTGAAGACGAGTCAGACATGAGCTACTTACAGAAGTTCTATGGTGTAGATGATGAAGACATCGAGGAATTCATTGGAGAAATCGAAGTACAAGCAGCCGCCAAGCGATGGGATGCAGAAAGAAAACTCAGCATTGTGGCATCACTTTTAAGAGGCCCAGCCCTCCAGAAATACAACCAAGCCAAACAGAATAGAGGAGAAATCTTCAGGGTAGAACAACTTGCTCACCTCACGCCAAATGCAAACCATATGCAAAGATATACTATCATAAAGACTGGCTCCATGTCCAGTTCAATGGTCTTGAATGCCAACAAGAGGCACAAGAAGCTCTGACCTACATGACCCAAGCTGTCAATGAAACCCCGAAGAGTTTCTACCATCAGATTCAAGTGCAAATGATCAAAGCAAACCTGTAGCCTGCAGTCCAACTAGCATTGGCATCCACCACCTTCCTCAATGGCCTATACCCAGAACTCAGAAGGTAAGTCATTAGGATGAGTTATCGGAGTATTGAGCAGCAAGTTGCTGGAGCGCAAGGATGTTGGAAAGCAGACTATAGACCAGCCCAGTAAGACCACCGAGAGCCAGCTAGAGCCAAACCTCCAAGACCTTGAGGATCTATCACAACAGAGCAAAAGAATGCATTCCTCAGAGCCTGGCTAGCCAACTTCAAGAACAGACCCCCACCTTTGGCCCCTGTCCAATTCAGTCAACTGCAACAGCAGCAGTCACCAAGAGCACAAGAAGACCCAATGACTATGCTCACGAAATAAATGAAGGACTTAGCCATCGCAGTGGTACAGCTGAAGAATCAAGGAGAAAGACAGCAAGATTACCGTCATGACAACCGGTCAGACTACTGACAACAAGACAATAGGAGTTCTTCTCAGGCACCCTCAGCTACAACTGCAGGTCCAGCTACAATAGGCCCCTATGCCCCTATCTGTTTCTACTGCAGAAATCAAGGCTACATCCAGAGGCACTGCCCAAGGAAACAAGCTACTCAGTCCAATAACAGAAATGTCAACCTCATTCAGATGGATGAAGAGACACAGGAAATGGAAGAAGAAGCAGGCTGGCTTCACAGACAAGATGATACCTATCCATACTACAAAGCCTTCCCATCCAAGATAACTTGGGATGCCGCCTCCGCACAGACTAGAGGATGAGGAAGACTACTAAGGATCTCACCCCCACTGATGCCAGTGACAGTATCTACAGGCAAGCACTCAAGACATGCCCATTCCTCCTCGGACACCCCACCAGAAAACAATAAGCGAGTCAGAAGGGGCACCCCTGAGCCTGAGGCCGAACCATCAAAAGCATCAAGGACTACTTCCCTGCCCGACCTTGAAGAAGATGAGTGCATGAGTGTGGAGTTCTCAGCAGACAAGATGCCTATCAGGAACGAGAGACCTCGCCCTCAAGGAACCAAACATCAAAGGAGCAGTAAACCTCATGCAGCAGCCTCACTTTGGGACCAGATCCATCAATAGAATGCAGGCCTCACTGTCGAGCAAGTCCTCAAGAATGCCTCAGAAGTTAGGTGAAAATTCCTGAAGGAAGCCAAGGAGGATACCAAGAGACTTCCTGTCCAAGGACCACACACACAAGAACCCAGCACTATTCACATGGTGCATGAAAGCCGACGACACGATCATCAATCCACCAGACTTGCAAGTGGAAAAGTGCATGGAGAAAATGCCCAGATTCTCATTGACACCAGAGCAGCAGTCTGTATCATCACCTAAAGGATGCTGGAGAGAATTGGTTGGAGAATTGATGAAGGAACCAAAGCAAGAGTTATCATGGCTGATGGATCAGCATCTACCCCCCTTAGACTTGTACGAAATATCCCCATTCAAGTTGGAAAAGCCTGCCTCAATGTACCTCAAGCTGTTGTGACTCCTGTGACCTCTTATGATCTGATCTTGGGAACAGATTGGATGCACTGAGTCAGAGCCAACGTGGATATCAGAAAACAGCTCCTAGTCTTCACTATTTATGGACAAAAGCGCAAGGTACCCATCGAGTCAAGAGCATCATCAAGAAAAGCAAGTTCAGCCCCCGAGACAGAATGGCATGGACATAGCGACACATCTACCACAACCACAGATGAAGACAAGAGTGAAGCAAATTTCCTACAAGAAATGAGAAGCGACTTTGATACCCCTAGAGATCAAGATAGCGAGCCAGAAGAACCCTTTATTGGAGTCATTGACATCAAAGGTCTAGCTGAAAGCATTGACAGAGCCAACAATGAAAGAGCAGTACTAGATTTTGCAGGACCATCCATGCAACCACCACCCCCACTGATAGAAAACCAAATTTCGCAAGCCTTCCACCTAGGCATGTGCGAGCATTTAAAATGCTTCTATTCACCAAGGGACAACTGCAATGCCTGCCAAGTCCTCGATCTCAAGAAGATTCTGATGCCAACAATTATCGATAAAGATGAAATGAAATGAGCACCAGTCTACAGCCGAGTTCAGCCTCCAACCCCAAAGACCTTCAAGAAGACTTACCAAGAACAGCAAAAGGTTCTCTCCCACTAACCTGTAGAGACTCTCACTATCGAAAGGGATAGCAATAGCTCCTATACCATTACCCATGCCCTCCAAGTCACCCTGCCAACCTATGACAAGTATCAGAAGAGATACCCCACCAGCAAGGAAGTCAAGGAACGAAATGAAGGCTTTGTTAAGAAGAGACACTGTGATTGTGAGAAGACCTTCACCTACTATTGGTGTGAACATCAAAGTATTCACCTCAGCGAAGATGTCCACAGAAGTTAAGTTAAGAGAAAAAATCCCACCCTATGAGAACCTCGAATTCATTGGGCCTGCCGGAAGTGTAAGAAGATTAATCATGAAGGAGACTGCGAAGCCAAAAGCAAGACTACCATTTGGGACCTACCTCTGGAAGTCCTCACTATCATCCACTGATACTGCCACCCACACCAAGGAAAAAAAGGAATCAACCTTGCCTTCACTCTCATGGAAGCCCTGGACCCCCTTGGAAAGACTGAGTTCAACTATATGAAAAACCTGAAGACAGGAGCGCATTGGCCATTCTTCAAGCCAGAACAAATGGAGTTCTCACCTGCGATCGCAGCTGCTGGAGAATCTTTTCTCAAGACCCATCTAGTTGTTCAAGTCAAGCTACTCTCACTATGGGCACAGCCTCCCCTTGCACAAACTGAAGAATCAGTTGGATATGATCTCTGTCTCCCATATCAAACAACAATCCGACCTAGAAGCACCAAGACCTTCAATCTTCAAATCACACTTGCTATACTGCCAGGACTCTATGGACAACTAGCATCAAGATCATCCTTGGTAGCTGAGGGAATCACCATTGAAGGAGGAGTTATTGACCGCTCTCTGAAGGTCATCATTCGCAATCATGGAAGGAATCACCGATGCTTCAACCCCCTGAAGGCCATCTGTCAGATTCTTTTCCTCAAGACCTCACAGCCTACCATTTAAGAGATAAAGCAGCTGGACAGTACCGAGAGAGGACGAGGAGGATTCAGAAGCACAAATAGAGACCATCCAGCACCACCCATTGAGGTCCATGTAGCAAAAGTTGCCCAGTTCAGGCAAATGAGGCCTCATATCTGCCGCCCCATCTGAGCAAGAGAGGAAATCATCCTGCAGCCATATCAGCAACAAGGCCTTGATGTGCACCTCCCAGTGGAAGCTGACAACCTGATTTTCGAACCATTGATGGAGCTTTGAGAGAAGTATCACCTGCTCTTGGCCAAGGAATGAATTTATGACCAGATGTCACCAATCTACATCCCTATCAGGAATATGGGCTTCAAGGTGATCACTATCCCCAAAGGAACAACACTGGGATATTTTGAACCACTGATAGATACTTACGAGGAAGAAGTCTATAAGTTTTTGGGAAATGGCAAGTCCTCTCCGGTGAGACTGACGGTACCAGGGAGGAAGAATCAGCAAGCTCAGCGATCAAAGCCATCGACATCGAGGCAACTCTAACCAAGAAACAACAACAACAGATACAGGAGTTGATAGAAGAGTACCAGGATATATTTACCACCACATACAATAACTTCCCACCATACCAATACGGAGAGTACCCTATCTCAGTTCACCATCGTCTACAAGAAAGGTGCCAAGAATTCCAATGTCAATACCCTGTCAAGAATCCTCTGAACTCAACAAGAAGAGAAAGAGCCCCCACAAGAGAAGGCTGCTTCCTGCTCGCCCAAATGAATCAAGATCTATGCCTTGCCCTCACCTGGAGCCTGCACCATAGGAGCTTCAAGAAAGGAATTCAGCCTGCCCACAAGCTGTTTATCCAAAGAAACCTCAAGAAATTTCAAGAAGGCAACAGCGAACTTTGGAGAGTAGAAGGAGATCGATACACCTGAGTCCCAAGAGAAGACGAAGTACCAAAAATCCTGACAACAAATCATAACCAGAATGCACATCGAGGAATTGGCGCCACTATTGCAAGAATCAAAAAGCGATACTGGTGGCCCAAGATGAGAAAACAAATTTCAGTATATAATGCAATATCTGCCAAAGATACCGACAGAAACCCACCAATCGAGTGCCATTAATCCCAATTCCAGCACCAGCCAGAGCCTTCCAAAGACTAGGAATAGACATTATTGGACCCCTATCAGTAACCAGCCATGGAAGACGCTACATTTTTACCATCGAAGACCACCTGACGAAATGGCCAGAAGCCTTTGCCATTGAAACTGCCGATGCCCAGACAATTATCGGAATCCTGTATGATGAAGTCTTCAGCCACCACAGTGTCCCCAAGGAAATCATCACAGACCAAGGCCATGAGTTTGTCAACAAAGCCATGAAGACTTTTGCAAGCAGCTTCAAGATCAAGCTATGACCAACAACAGCTTACCATCCCCAGGTGAATGGACTCACAGAACGAATGAACCAGACCATCAAGTGAGGTCTCAGCAGGACCAGGGATCAACTAAACTGGGACATCTATCTGCCAGCAATTTTATTCAGCATCTGCATCTCCAAAGCAGCTGCTACTCAACAAACCCCTTTCTATCTAATGTATGGCCGAGAAGCATAAGATCCTGCTGAACCAGTCCAGTCAGATTTGACAAGACAAGTCACAGAAGAGATCACCTGGTTATATGAAGTATGCCAACAAGCATGAGGATTTATCGCCAAAGTACAAGAATGACAAAAGAAGTACTATGACTGCAAAGCCGATTTGGACCCCCTGCTTATTAGACAGCAAGTCCTGATATACTATACCATCATAGAAGGAAACTGGAGTGCCAAGCTTGAGCTGAAATGGGAAGGACCATATCTCATTCACCAAGTCTTCATGAATCACACCTACCAACTCAAGACCATAGATGGAGTTTTACTCGAGACCAAGATACACTGCAACCGCATAAGGCTCTACTACTCAAGGGAAGCAAAATGCATTTGAACAACTCCCCTTGCTTCATCTGTGTTACCTCCAATGAAGAATGATGGATGCTTCAGTTGAACCCAAGAAGCCGATTGCATCAGTTCACTTCTCAAGCCCATTAGAATAACAGATGTCGCTACTAGAAATTGCCTCGGATTACAGGAAAACCATTTCTGAGAGGTTTGAACCCCCAGCCGTGACTATGGGAGCCCTCGCCTTAGACAAGGATGGCCAGTCCTCACAAATGCACCAGCATTCTGTTTGTCTCTACAGTTAAGACCCCTCAACTCTGTGTAACCCTCACCACCGAGGACGGCTCTAATTTTGCAAGGGGCAGATGTGACATCTACAATCGACTATGTCAGAATTCGGAGTACTCTGTGACTGCTAGGATCAGATGACATTATGGTATGATAACCTATGACCAGCCTAAACTGTCAAGTGATTGCACCAAAAGGAGACAAGATAATCTGAGCTGAAGAGAAGACCATGTTATTTAAAGAACCTGGCCTCAGCCTCGGAGTTGGCACCAAAGAACAAGAACTCTCTCCACACAATGCCTCCCACCCACTGCTCTAACCAGATCTCCTGCCACTCTACCCCTTTGCCTAGCCCAAAGACCCTGATCTTTGAAGCCATCAAGAAGGCTATTTGGTGCCCGGATACCACCGAACATCTGAACTTCTACACAGAAGACCTTGGGCACTTCATCAACTACTGGTACATAATGACCCAACAACTTAAAGAAACTGCCAAACGGATGACCCTCTGGCATGACTATGAAATCGGACACCGCCTTTGCAATGAGACCCAGGAAAACGGCCGAGAAGACCTCATTACTGAACTATTAACCATGGACCACCTGATCAAGAGAGCTCTCTGTGTCCACCAGATATTCCGCCACATCCCCTGGGCTATAGTACATTTGCAAGGAGTAACCATGGGAAACCTTGCCCACCTATCAGCCGAGGATACCAATTGGATAGAAGCTAAAGTAGCCAACCACATTGGTAGCAACTGCGTCGCCATGGAAAGCCAAGACACTGAACCCACCCTGCCAGGTTTCCACACTACACCCCTTTGAGACAATCATCAAGGCCACCTCATGAGCCTTATGGAAATATTCAAAGGACCACCCATTACCATGGAAGTACCTGCTGGAGCTACCCCAGCTACCCACCACTCTGTTAGCCTCAATTCACACTACATCATTTGGGAGCCAAACCAAGAAGATACTCAAGAAGTCCCTATATTCGAAGAAGAGGATCAAGAACTCCAAGACCCTACCCCCGAAGCAACTCCTTCTGACACTGAAGCTGACGAGTCCTCAGAAGAAGAGGAAGAGCAACAAAGAATCTATCAGTCCTCTATCTGCCTTCAAGCTGTCCAAGGATTGGAGAATGTCATTGAAGATGATTGGCCACTGTTCTACCCCCTCACCTCCTGGCTGGTGCTCTCCTCTTTCGAGGAATGGAATGATGAAGTCACACAAAATGACTTGGATGCCCTGACAAAGGATACTATCCCTTTTGAGCAATGTCTTTTGACCTGTCCCTTTTGAGCAATGTCTTTCGATCCGTTCATTTTAGCCCACATGTCAGCAAGTCACGCGTTCCATTTTCAGCAATGCTTTTCGACTCGTCCCTTTTGAGCAATGTCTTTTGACCTGTCCGTTTTCAGCAATGCTCAAACACACAACCGTTTTTAGCAACACCCATAACAGCCTGCAAGCCAATAGCATACTTAGCCAACATAGTTAACCAGATAGCAACTGTATGTTCGGCATGAGCGAACATGTATAAATAACCCATATTCTTAGAGTGAATAAACCTCAGTCAATTGATTTGCAATATCAACTTAAGTTTTTGAGAAACTTTGGGAAAAGACTCCAAGAGACCAGAATTCTGAGAACAAGACAACTAGAGCAATGATCGCTCGAGGTTTGAGTTAAAGAATTTCTCTTGCCACATACTGAAAACCACACCGACCACCACCAAGTTAAAGGAACAACTGCTGTTAGGAATTCACTGCCACAGACTATCACGAACTTCAAAAGACTGCTAGGAAAACCGCCCCGTTCAGTTCAAAGAAACCGCCCTGCTTCATTCAAGACCACCATCAAGGACCACCAACTGCTGTTAGTGAATTCGCTGCCATGAACCACCACAAACTTCAAGTCAGTTAAGTTACTTTTGCCGCCGCTAAGGAAAGTCGCCAGAAACTGACTGCCCCATTCGAGTTAAGAGAATGACCGCTATTCTCAAGACTATCACCGAGATCCCACATTCAGACCGACCGCCCATTCGAACTGCCATTCAGACCCCGCATTCAAGATTTGAGACCCATATATTCAAGTGTTAAAACTCAAGGAACCCAGTATACTTAGCTTAAGGAAGCCAGAAGGCAGCCGCCATCCCATTCCGACCCATCACCATTCATCAAAGTTAACAAGTCAGATGGATGAGCGAGCCGTCGACCTCCGTTTTCTTTACCCACTGTGCCACAAAGAGAATTAACGACCAATCAACTGACCATCATGCATGACCCGCATATTCAGCCTACATATCCAAGCAATTGCCGCCTGTTACTCCAATTGAGCCATCATTCATCTATTATCTACTAAACAACTGAGCCATCGTCATCAACAACCAAGCCACTGTACGACAATTCGAATGAGCCAATCACATGACATCCACCCGAAGATCACCTTTTTCTATCTCGACATACATACCGCGCTTCATCAAGTGGCACATTGAGCCATGCTTGAAGCTTATAGTTATACAAAATGCATGCTACAATATATATCTAGTATTTTATATATCATAACTCAAGGCCTGAAACTAGTCACTCTCTTATCCTAATCAAATTCCAATGCCCTCAGTACCAGTCATAATTAAAGACTACATTGAGTACAAAGTTAAAAAAATCTTAGACAGGTGAGTCTAATACTATTATACAAAATACCTAGTTAAGTAGATAGGCTACCCTAAATAAAATGCTACTTAGAAACCTACCACTAATCTTAAGAACTCTCAAGATCTCATTTAAGAGTTCAAGAAAAAAGAAACTCATTAATTACTTATAAAATTCTCCTCTTAGATAGTAGATAATATATTGTACTAATTAGGTACATTATGTATTAGAGCACTCTAAGGGATACAGCATCAGAAACAAGATTCACAGAAGAATTCTACTCTACAACTAATGAGGTTTGAACCAGTTCTCATCTGATCAAGATAATACTTTGGCCCTCATCTTATACAAGGATAGCTGGTTCTTATCAATGAGCCAATATATTTTATTTATAATTCTTTTTGGTTTTATTTTCTTATATAACTTTAAGAATCCAAAGAAGATATTGATTCTTAAGAAGAG
>RQIL01005365.1:0-12717 GCA_003951145.1 Jimgerdemannia lactiflua
AAAAAAAAAAAAAAAAAAAAAAAAAGGTATAACTTAACTGCTGCTATCAAGTGTAATGGTTCTAGTTTCTAAGTAAGGAAGCAACTTGATTCAGGAAGTTCAAAGTAGCTCAAAGAGATACTTAGAGTTCTGGAAGATCTTGTGGTTTCTGAGAGAAAATATTCTAAGCTTTATTCATAAGAACAAAAAGGATATTTATACAAGATCTGATGGAAGGATCCAGAAGGATCTAAGAAATCAATGGAAATGCTAAGAGAAAAGTTCTTGGCAAAGATGACAAATAAAGTTCCACAATATTCCATGAAGTTTTGTGACTAGCTAAAATAGGAATAGTAGTGACTAGAATGTTCTAGCTAAGGCTTGGTACCAAGAAAGGATTTCTAAGTATTTGGAAGATACTGGAAAATTACAGAAGGTACTAGAAAAGATAAAGAAAAAGAGTAAACTATGCTAAAATGTTATACAACTACTATAGTCAATAGGAATATTTAACAATAACAACCACTACCTCAAGAACCAAGAAAGGCCAATCCAATAGAAGAACTGGCCAAATAGTTTACAGAAATGACTACATATCTAAGTGATATAGTCAAGGAGTTCAAGAAGCAGCCAGTATAGAAGTTTGCTATCATGAATGAAAGATGATTAATAACATGCTACAAATATAAAGAAGAAGACCATTATGCCTCAGATTGTATGGCAGAAACCAAGTGCAAGACTCAACCAAGCAATACAGCTAAGAACCAAGAACAAGTAAACATTATTATCTTCAAGGAGATTGGAGAATCAGAGGAAGAGCAGAAGGAATGGGAAGCCTATCCTGCCACCTTAAGCAAGAAGAATACCTGAGCTACTCCTTATAAGAAGCCTGTAGACAGGCCTTCAAAGAAGACCCAAGTACAGACAAAATAATCAGAAGTGGTTATTGAAAAAGAGACTCAACAAATTGAGGCTGACCAAGATATAGAGCTGAAATAAGATGCGGAGCTTGAATAAGCAATAGAGGATATCATCTAGAACACCACTCCATTAAGTAAAGGAAAGAAGAAGCAGAAGCTGTGCAAGACCAAGACTTTCAAATTGATATTTTCAAGGACCTCAAAGACCAAAAATTCAATGCAACCTTCAGTCAACTGGCAGAAATTCCAACCTTCAGACAACAAATGAGAACAGGAATCTCAGATATAGGAAAAGATCAAGGTTGGAGAATTATCAAAACCAATAATGTTCAAGAAGACTCAAGTGAAGAGAGTGAAGACAATCAGAAGACATCAACTTATACCACCTACCAGATCAAAGACCAAGTCTTTAAGGCCTTCATTGATATAGGAGCTGGAAGATATCTTATTACTAAGAAGGCTATAGACTGCCTGGGTTGAGAAATAGAAGAAGCAACTAAATTAATATTTGTCACAGCTAATTAGTACTTCCAAATGAATTGAATCAATTCAAATCAAATTGAATTGAGGGTCATTTGAATCGAATCAAATTGGGGATTTTTCAATTTGAATTAAGTTCAAATTGAATTGAATTGAGATCTAATTTGAAACCTATTTTAGAAATGTAATAACTCAACGAATACACATCCAAATTTAATAATCTTTAGTTTGTTAGATTCCCCTATATAAGAGGAATCTAACAAGCTAAAGATCATTGAATTTGGATATGTATTCATCAAGTTATTCGATTTCTAAAAATAGAGTTTGAATCAGACTTCAAATCGAATTGGACCTCAATTTGAATTGATTTAAATCGAATTGGGCCTCAATTCAATTCAAAGTTTTCAAATTGAATTGAATTTAGGTCCAATTTGGTTCAATTCAATTCTTTGGGAGCACTATAGCTGATGAAATACAAGTAACACCCCTAGGAAAGATTCAAGATGTGTTAATCAAGTTTGGAGAAGTCACCATTCCAGTAGATATCATTGTCACTGATGCAACTAACTATGATATCCTCATCAGCAATCAATGGCTTTATAAAGCCAAGGTAATGGTCAACCTCAGTGTCCAAAGATACAGATTGTTTATTAGAGAAAGAAGATCAGAATTCCCATCAATGTCCACAAAAAAGTCTGCTCCAAGATAGAGGAAGAGTAAGAAGAAGAGACCTATATGGTCACTATAAGGAAAGGAAAAAGCAAGCAGTTGATGGAAGAAGAATAGTATATAAAAATTGCAAATAGATATGTATCATAAGGAGTATGCCCCCATGGTGAAAGAATATACTATGCTCAGTACCTGGATCACTACTACTCCTGCATCATCAAGATAAAAGAGATCACCAGCAAGACAAAGAAGAACCAGGAGGAAATAGAAGATAGACCACCAGAGCTTCTAGATGACAGCAATGATGAAGATAAGGATATCATAGTCAAAATTCAGAGAATCTACCTGAATGCAGTCATGCCATAGTATAAATCAGAGAATGCAGCTAAAATAGACCTATCTACTACTATATACACCATACTCAAACCATGGACCACAACCATTCTTGGAATAGGAATTGAAGTAACCATTCTACTAAACCATATTAGGATCCTTAAGACAAGAAGTAGCTTGGCAAAAAATGAAATATCCATAGAAGGAAAAGTCATTGATTCAGATTATATAGGAGAAATCCTCCTCCTCACCAGGAACCACAACCCAACAATTCTATTTAAAGTAAGGAAGAAGAATCGATTGGTACAGATACTCATCCTATCTGTCCTTACCTCAAGAATCAAGAAGGTGATGAATAATAGACAAACAAAATGAAAAAGAGCTGGATTTGGTTCTACAGAAAGAAGAATCCTTACAGTAACTAGGATTACTGAATTGGAGCACAGGAAGAAAGAAAGCCAAGATAAACACACCTATATAATTGGAAGAAGATTCCCACTTAGGAAAGAATTATAAGATCTCTTATATATATTTGAAGATGTACTGACCATAGACTTCAAGGACATCAAGACCAAGGAGCTTTTATGTATACTATTATGATATCAATACCAGAAGTGCAGAGCCAATCTATCAGAAGGCCTGTCCTATCCCACCAGCTTATAGAGAATGGCTCAAGATGGAAATCAAGAAGATGGAGGAATCTGGAATCATTAAGAAAGCTAGTAGTCCTTGGTCATCACCTATAGTCCTTGCACTGAAGAAAGAAAGCCAACTAGGAGAATTCATATCCAGACTCTGCACAGACTACTGAAGACTTAACAAGGTTACTGAAAAAGACAGACAACTACTGCCCAATATTGGTGACATCCTCATTATGCTGGGAAATGAGATACAATTCTATACTACTCTTGATCTGTTCTCTAGATTCTATCAAATTGGTCTTATATTAGAAGCCAGCAAAAGATTAGCCTTCATCACTCCCAATGGAACCTATGTCTATCTTCATATACCCTTCAGAATGTGCAATGCACCAGTAAGTTTTCAGCAAATGATGAATAGTATCTTCAGAGATGTTATAGATAGATAGATGATGATATATATGGATAATGTAATCATCTTCAGTAGAATAGCTGAGGAATACTTAGAACATATTAAGAAAATTCTCAGATGACTTTGCAAATATAGTCTCTATATTAAGCCCAAGAAATACAAATTTAGAGAAGAAGAAATCACTTATCTTGGATACATCTCAACTATGATGGAACACACATAGACTCTACTAAGATCAAGGCAGTAGCAGTATACCTAATACCCACTAGCATTACTGAAGTCTGAGCCTTCATGGGACTAGCATCCTACTACAGAAGGTTCATTCACAGATTCTCTCATATTGCTAGCCCTATCTACAATCTATTCAGAAAAGAGGTCAAGTTTCAGTGGACTCAATAGCAGCAACAAGCCTTTGATGAACTCAAGATCAGATGTAACATTTTAGCATAGTTTATTTCTTTTTCTTTGTCTTTATAGTATTTTCCGTAATCTTCCAGCACCTTCTGAATGATTAGAAATCCTTTCTTGGCACTAAGCCACAGCTAGAACATTCTTGTCAATTCTATTCCAGTCTTAGCTAGTTATGGAACTTCATGAAATATTGCAGATCTTTATTTGTCATCATTGCTGAGAACCTTTCTCTTGGCATTTCCATTGATTTCTCAGATCCTTCTGGATCCTTTCTTCTGATCTTATATAAATATCCTCTCTGTTCTCTTGAATAAAGCTCAGAATATTTTCTCTCAGAATTCACAAGATCTTCCTGAACTCTTAATAACTCTTTGAGCTATTTTGAGCACTTAGAAATAAGTCACTTTCTTATTTAAGAAACCAGAACCATTATACTTGGTAGCAGTGGTTAAGTTATACCTTGCCTAAACAAGAAACCTCTCAAGAACTAGTCAAACACCATGTCCATGAATGCCAACAACTGGGATAATACTCCTTATAACAACTATGTCCCACAGAATGCTCCCTATGTCCAACAAGAAGAAGAGGACGAGATTCCCAACCAGTCATCTGGGACTCTAGAAAGCCTCTTGCATACCACACTAGCCTAAATCTCCCAACTTTAAGAATGCCTAGACAAGAAGGAGGGCAAAGCTCCTGTATAGTCTACATCCATACCCACAATAGTATCTCTGACTGCAGTCACCATTAAGCCTCAGAAGCCTGATACCTTTGATGGCTAAAAAGAAGGACTGTCTACTGACACTTGGCTTTTCTAATTGGAGCAGTATGGTGAACTAACCAATCTAGATGAAGCAGTACTAGTCCAATTTTCCACCACACTCCTTTGAGGAAATACTGCAATCTGGTGGTGAAATCATGTCCAGAACACAAAATTTTCTAGTCAAATCAAGATCTGGGGTGAATTTGCAGATGCTATTAAAGGCCAATTCAAACCCGTCAATAGCACTAAGGTCGCGCAAGACCACCTGGCAAATGTCAAACAACTCAAGTCTGTGCAAGCATATAATACACAATTTCTGTCTATCCTACTGGAGCTACCTCATGTCACTGAAGACAAGAAGGTCAACAAGTATATCTGAGGTCTCAAGGGACAAACTCGTGTTTATGTTAAACTAGAAAAACCCAAAGACCTAGACACTGCAATGAAAATTGCTGATAGGTTCAATGTCATTATCTATGGCAACTACTTCAAGCAGAAGAGACCACCATTCAACAACAACTCCAAAAGAGAGGAAACCAAAGTCAGAACTGTTAGACCTGCCCCAATGGATCTAGACACCATTGACAAGAACAAGAAGAACAAGCTTACACCTGAGAAAAAGGAGCATCTCAAGAAGACTGGAGCCTGCTTCTTTTGCCAACAGCCTGGCTATATTACCACTAAATGTCCCAAGAAGACTGCCAAACCTAAGAGGATCCTGGTTCTGTCCAAAGACACTTAAGATCATCAAGTCAAACAAGAAGTGGTACTCAATTTCATATGAGTCAATTCCAAGACCTAGATCCCTCAAGCATAGTCAGAAGGAGCCATTGGTTTAGATCTTCAATCTGTTCAACAAGTCACTATTCCTGCCCATGAAAGAAGGCTCATTCCAACTGGCCTTGTAGTCGAAATATTCAAGGAACATTATGTAAGAATTGCTCTAAGATCTGGTCTCAGTATCAAGCACTTACTGGATATCAGTACTAGAGTCATTGATCCTGACTTCTGAGGAGAAATGCAAGTCCTACTAATCAACCACAAGGACCAACCTTATACTGTCAATGAAGGTGACAGAATTGCACAGCTCATTCTAGAGCAAGCCACCCTGCCTGCCATCAAGGAAGTCACTAAGTTGTCTCCAACCAAGCGAGATCAGAAAGGCTTTGGCAGTACTGATCAAGTTGCTAGCATAGCCGAGAACTGAGCCAAATCAATGCTCATCTTCAAAGGTCTAGTCAAAGGTCAAGAACTAGATATCCTCATAGACAGCAGAGCTGTTGGAAACTTCATCAATAAGAACCTCATTGATAAGCTCAAGATTCTCACCAAGCTAGCCAGCAAGAATAGTGGAGTTGTCACTGCTGATGGCACTACTTTACCAATCAACTCAATTGCCACTAAACTTCCCCTCAAGATTCAGAAGTACTGGGAATGTTTAGATTTTGAAGTGGCACCCCTAGGAGATCATGACCTGATCTTAGGCAAACCCTGGCTTACATGATACAACCCATACATCAACTGGACCAAGAATGAAGTTACCCTAATTTAAGATGGAGTCAATATTACAATCAAGCTAGACAAGACTCAGACGAAAACTCCAATTGCCACTCTTTTGGCAATTCAGTTCAAGAAGGCCCTCAAGAAAGCTATCTATGTCTTTGTTGCACTGATCCGACCTAAGAAAGAAGACAAGAAACTATCAATTAGCAAAAGTGTCAAGCTACTGCTAAATAAGTACAAGGATATCTTCCCAGACAAGCTACCTGGTCTACCACCATCAAGAGACCATGACCACGAAATCAAGCTGGTACCAGATGTGGCTATTCCTAAGAAGAAGATGTACTGCATATCACTACTTGAAATTGAAGCAGTCAAGAAAGAACTCAATGAACTCATCGAGCAAGGAGCCATTCAGCTAAGCAAGTCACCTTTTGGCTCCCCAGTCTTATTCATCAAGAAGAAGGATGATATCTTGTGAATGTGTATAGACTACTATACACTCAACAAGATTACTATCAAGAATCATTACCCACTGCTACTCATTGACCAAATATTTGATGCTCTCAAGAATGCCAAATACTTCACCAAGATTGACCTTACCTCTGGGTATCACCAAATTCGCATCAAACCAGAAGACATACCCAAGACAGCATTCATGATACCATTTGGACTCTATGAATTTCTAGTCATAGCCTTTGGTCTCACCAATGTACCAGCAATCTTTCAAGACCTCATGCAGACTGTCATCAAGGATCAGCTCTATATCTTTGTACTCATGTATATTGATGACATTCTGATCTTCAGCAGCACTGAAGAAGAACATATCAAACACCTTGAACAAGTCCTTAAGATTCTCTATGAACACAAGCTTTATGCAAAGCTTAAGAAGTGTGAATTCTTCAAGGATTAAGTTGAATACCTTGGACACATCATATCAGCCAAAGGAATCCAAGTAAACCACAGGAAAATACAAGCCATTGAACAGTGGCCTGTACCAGCAAGTCTCACCGAACTTAGGTCCTTTCTTGGTCTGGCTGGATACTATTGTCAATTTATCAAGAACTTCTCTGGTATAGCAGAATACTTAACAAATATTCTGTGAAAGGAACCCAACTCTGACCTCTATGTTCCCTACATCTGGGACACCTTCTGTCAATGCTTTTTAAGAACTCAAGAACTGCCTGACCTATACACCTGTTCTTAGAAACATAGACTCGAACTTGAAGTTTACAGTTACTACTGATGCATCCAACTTCACAATTGGTGCAGTCATCTCTCAAGATGATGGTCAAGGACACAGACCTATTGCCTTCAAGTCAAGGAAATTGTCTCCAGCAGAGCAAAAGCTAGCTACTTATGAAAAGAAACTTCTGGCAATCATTCATGCCCTCAAGACCTGGTAACACTATCTAGAAGGAGTTGAGTTTGACATGATCACAGATCACAGATCTCTTCAATATATTAATATCCAACCAACTCTTTCCCATCAACAAGCTAAGTGGAGTTAGCTACTTCAGACCTTTACTCCAAACATCATCTATAAGCCTGGCAAAACCCTGGTTGTATCAGATATGCTCTCAAGAAGGCCTGATCTTGCCACCATTTTACAAGTCACTGTGGCACCTAAATTTCTTAACCAGATTAAGACAGCTTATGAACAAGACTCTCTGGTTCTACAAAAGAACACCAAGAAATTTGAAGAAAAGTATACCTTCAAGAACAACCTCATATACTATCAAGACAAGGTCTATATTCCTGCCAATCCAGAACTATGATATAAGATCCTTCACAAACATCATGACTCCCCACTAGCTGGTCATCTTGGAACCAAGAAGACCATCAAGAACATTCAATGAGACTACTACTGGCCCAACATACTCAAGGAAATTAAGGAGTATGTTCAAAGCTGTGATCTCTGCCAAAGAAACAAGTCAAGCAATCAAACATCTGCTGGTCTTCTACAACCATTGCCAATTCTGACCAAGAAGTTTGAGCAAGTCACAATGGACTTCATTGTACAACTCCCATGAACCAAATCAGGTTATGATGCCATCATTGTGTTTATGAACCACCTGATCAAGATCACAATCACTGAGTCAACCACAACCAACACCACTGCCCCTGAAATTGCAAGAATCTTCTTCAAGTCTGTCTTCCACCAATATGGACTTTCCCAAGTAATTGTCAGTGATCATGACCCCAAATTCATAAGTCACTTCTGGCAAGTGCTCTTCAAGACCCTGAGAACTCAAATCACCATATTCACTATCTTTCACCCTCAAACTGATGGACAAACTGAGCAAATGAACAGAACACTTGAACAAATGCTCAGAAACTATGTGTCTTATGAGCAAGATAATTGGGACCACTACCTGACCTATGCCGAGTTCACCTACAACAATACAGTTCAATTATCTACTGGTCTTTCCCCTTTTCAACTACTACACGGTCAAAATCCCAAGACCCCTGTAAGCCTAGTCTCATTTCAGCAATCCAGTTACACACAAGTCCCCACCACTCAGAACCTTATCAATAAAATGGATTCCTTTCTCAAGATTGCTACTGCAAATCTGCAAAAGACTCAATAACATCAAGCTAAGTATGTAGATAAGAAATGACATGATGTCAACTACACTATTGGAGATATGGTTCTACTCAAAGCCAACAATATCAAGGCTCAATCTCAAGTTAAACACCAGTCAGCCAAATTCCAACCTAAGTATCTTGGATCACCAAGCAAGTCTCCACTTACTCTTACCATCTTAGTCTGCTGACAGCTATGCATATATATCCAGTATTCCATGTGTCACAACTCAAGACCTGAAACCAGTCACTCCCTTACCCTGGCCGAATTCTGATGCCCTCAGCACCAGTTATGGTTGAAGACCACATTGAGTATAAAGTTGAGAAAATCTTAGATAAATGAATCTGATCCTATCACACAGAATACCTAGTCAAGTGGATGGGCTATCTTGAATACAATGCTATCTGGGAACCTGCTGCCAATCTCAAGAACTCCCAAGACCTCATTCAAGAGTTTGAGCAAAAAGAAACTCATTGACTGCCCATAAGGTTCTCTCCTTAGATAGTAGATGACCTACTGTACTGATTAGATACATTACGCATTGGGGCACTCTAAGGGATATAGCATCAGCAACAAGATCTACAGAAGAACTCTGTAAACCCTGCAACTAATGAGGTTCTCATCCGATCAAGATGATACTTTGGCTCTCGCCTTATACAAGGATGGCCAGTCCTTGCCAATAAGCTGATATATTTTATTTGTCTTTTCTTTTAGTTTTATTTTCTTATATTACCTTCCAAATTCAATGAGGACATTGATTCTTAAGGAGGGGGAGATGTAATATTTTAGCATAGTTTATTTCTTTTTCTTTGTCTTTCTAGTATTTTCCATAACCTCTCAGTACCTTCCAAATGATTAGAAATCCTTTCTTGGCACTAAGCTACAGCTAGAACATTCTTGTCAATTCCATTCCAGTCTTAGCTAGTCATGGAACTTCATAAAATATTGTGGATCTTTATTTGTCATCATTGCCAAGAACCTTCCTCTTGATATTTCCATTGATTTCTCAGATCCTTCTGGATCCTTCCTTCTGATCTTGTATAAATATCTTCTCTGTTCTCTTGAATAAAGCTCAGAATATTTTCTCCCAGAATCCACAAGATCTTCCTGAACTCTTAATAACTCTTTGAGCTATTTTGAGCACTTAGAAACAAGTTGCTTCCTCATTTAAGAAACCAGAACCATTATATCAGATTAATTCAGGCCCCAATTTTGAGAAGATCTGACTGGATCCAGGAGTTCATCCTGCAGACAGATGCCAGTATAATAGAATTTGGAGCTATCCTAGTATAGAAGAAAAATAGTACCAAATATGTAATAGCCTACCTTAACCAAGGTACTCATGGAGCTGAGTAGTCCTATGAGTCATATAAGCTAGAATGTCTTACAGTTATCTGGGCTATAGAGAAGTTCTACTACTACCTAGCTAAAAGACACTTCACTATCCAAATGGATCACTCAGCACTCACCTGGTTGCTTACCACTAGTAAGCTAAAAGAAATCTGTGCCTGATAGATCATAAAGCTACAAGCATATAATGCTACAATCACTCACTGCTCTGGAAGAACTAATGCCAATGCTGATGCCCTCTCACAGATACCCCAAAGGACTCAACCTCTATCAAATCATCATGAATAGAGAGCTGTACTATGGAATAATTAGCTATCTGGGGCAGCAAAAGATATCCCTATATCTGGAAGAATGGACAAAAACAATTATTAATTGAACCTGGAAATAATTTAAAACTAATAGAGAAATACTCAAGAAAGGACAGCAATTAGTCATCTCTGAGTACTAGAAGAATTAAGTGATGAAGGAAGTATACAAGCAAGGCTATGTAGGAGGAACCAATATATATAATAAAACAAAAAGAGCCATGTGGTAGCCAGGAATAGAAGAAGATATTAGGCAATTTGTCAGGACCTATAATAAATATCAGAAGCAAAAGCAAGATCAATAAGATCAAGCCCCTGAATCAGCAGATATTGAGCCAATACCATTTGCCCACATTGCAATAGATGTAATCGGCCCCCTATCCCTGACATTAACAGGCAACCAATATGTTATTGTGGTTGTAGACCTCTTCACAAAATAGGTAGAGGTCAGGCCCCTCAAGGAAGCCAATACATAATCAATTACTAATTTCTTGCATAAATAAATTATCTGCTAATTCAAGACTCCAAAGCAAGTTACTACTGATAGAGAAATAGAATTTGTCAATCAGTTCTATGAAATTCTCTACAAGAAGTACAAGATCCAACATATTAAAACTACTGCCTATCACTTATAAGGAAATAGATAAGCAGAAAAAACCAATAAGACCCTCAAGAATATATATCATTATCAAGATCTGTGATGAATACAGAAACTGAAACCACTATCTCCCAATAGCATTATCCACTCTATGGGATATATCATCACAAAGTATCTATTTTATACTGTGAGAAATACTATTCAGTAAAGAAAGTTCTAGTGGAAGCTTACTAGCAAGTAATGACATAATGTGGAACCATATAGATATAGAGATATAGAGATTATATCAAATTAGGAAAAAGGCTGAGAATTACATAACCAAGGTACAAGTACTGCAATAGAATAATGCAGAAAAGATTCACAAGCCCCTGGAGATTATCAAGATAGGAGACAAAGTCCTGGTATATTGAAATATAGTAGAAGCTTCTTGGTTAAGAAAACTGGAGCCCAAATGGAAAGGACCTTATCTGGTATAAGATATAAAAGAAACCACCTTTCAACTACAAAAGCTTACAGATATAATAATCTCTACTACTATCTATCAAAACCAACTCAAGAAGTATCATGGCCAATAACTGAAGCACTACAATAGTACTCAAGATCACTAGTACTGCTCAAAGAGCCATTGAGAGACAATAGTATACCACAGAGCCTTTGACTATAGAGGAATCTTATGACAGTATTAGAAGTGTTGTGCAGACCCATCTTTCTTGAATCTCACACTTCAAGGCCTATCAGTATCATACAGAATTCTAAGAGTACTTCAAACTTGGATAGATACTCAACCAGAATCAGAACATGATTAAAGACAATTGGATTGCTGAATGCCAGCTCTCCTATTCCCAAATCACCATTGTCAAAAGAATTTACAAGCTATTTTGAGATGATGAATCAGCACTAGCCCATCTGTAAGGAATAGCTCCCTCAGACTTTGAGCAAGTTAGGTGGCACCATTGGGAAATAGTGATATAATAAATTACTCAATACAAGATTATACAGATCATTGAAGCCTAGGAGTTTGAATAGATGTTTCAGGGATGAAACCAACTATTCCAAAGGAAGTTGTGATGGTAGAGCCAAATTTAGAAGAAGGAATAAGGAATAGATATTTGATCACAACTAGTCTCAAATTGGTATAGTTTTATAGTTAGCAGTCTTGATTTTGCTAAATAGCAAGATTATTTCATCAATGTTGAAATCAAAGATCCAATATAGTATAACATTTTGCCAATAGTGAAATTATTCTACTAAGTGGTAAGATTATTTCACCAAATAATAAAATGACTCATAACTTAGTCATGCAACTCAACCACTACCTCATAGCTAGCAAACTTATATAAATATCTCAGTAACTTAGAGTGAATAAACCTCAGATTGAAAGTATTAGAAAAAGAATAAGTATACTGATAAAGGATCTTCAGGATTACCTCTTAAATACATTTGGCCTCAAGAAGCTACTGACTCTGGGAGTCAAGAAGACAAGAATTCAAGATAAAGAAATCTGACATATATACTTGCCAAGTTTAGTATCTGCTACATTACACCATGTAACTTTATACTAATTTATTTTGCATTATTTATACATCATTTATTCATAATGTCTAAAAGTATATTACTTTGTATTATAAATAATTACTTCTTTTATTTGCTCTTACAAATCCACAATATATACTATTCATCTACTAATTGAGTAGTCTTATTAGAGAGTATTGAGATTGGTAAAATATAAGAATTTCTATAATTATTTTTACTGAATATCTCAAGTTTTTGGC
>RQIL01005376.1:0-12716 GCA_003951145.1 Jimgerdemannia lactiflua
ACTATCTATGACATCGAAGGTATCCTCATACCACACTGGTAGCCTCTTCCCAACCCTATCCTATCCCATCCCCACTACTGCTAGCCCCCCTACCCTTACTCTTGCAAACACAACTTTGCCACCCTCAACTCATATCCTCCCTCCTTTCATGACCTCTACCAACTTCTGACAGTGACCCCCCTGTGGGCCCCATCCTTTCTGCCACCCCAACAACAAGTCCACTAGTAGGCCCTCCCACCTTGCCACCTTCTCCTCCTTTGACATCAGCCTGCTCTCCTTAAACACTACCTACCAGTGACTAGCAGGCCCTACCCATATCACCAGTGCCCACCCCAGTGTGAGCCATTTATCACTAATACCCCCCCACATTCTCTTCTTTAATACCTCCCAGTGACTAATCCCCTGATACCTGTAATCCCCACCCAATCTGCCTTCTACCACCTCACACTCAAAGGCCCCTCCTGGAACCAGATGACCTGATCTGAAGTTCAACATCACATTTCGCCTCAACATCCTCCACCACACCACCCAAAACTTAGGGAGTAGCCACTTCTTCATCTCCATACCTCAGGTCCACAGTTCTCTCCAGTCTCACTCCTTTCCAATCCTCACTCACTGCCACTCCTCTAGCCAAAGATCCTGCCCTGGGCCCCCCTGACTTTCCACTCCATTATCTAAATCAAAATCCATTGCTGGCACTCTGCCCAGCAGCAATCTGTACCACTGCCACCCTCCTCCCCCCTGCTGCTCCACTGCAGCATGGCCCTCCCATCTAATGCCAATCCTATGTGCCCTCTCAGCCACCCTCCACCAGAACCCCCTATACCAGAGTCTTTTACTTCCTCTCCCCTCCACCAATGTTGAAAGGTCCCCAGATGACCCCTGGGGGGCAAACCTCACCTCCCATACCTTCTGCATCAGTGGGACCCATCCACTTCCTTTCAGCATTGCTACTTTCTTCAACCATCAGGCATGTAGGCAATGTAGATACTTTGGGAAATCCACAAGGCCCAGGCCCCCCCTTTCCACTGGTATTGCTAAGACTTCCCACTTGATCTGACTTCTACAGCCTGCCCAGATCCACTCTCTCACCAGTTTTAACAGCCTCTTGACCACCCATGCCGGAAAGTCCAAATGGTATGCCAAATACCACAGCTTCGACATCCAGTAAATGTTCAAAATAGTCACCCTTCCAGCCAGAGAGATATGTCTCCCTCCCTGGCTCCTCAGTACATCTCCCCAAACTCTCACTCTTGCCTCCCACCAGGCCTTGGGTAGGACTGACCTATACACTGAGAGAAAGATCCCCAGGAACCACACTGCCTTCCCAGGGGAGACAATCATACCAATAATGTCCCCTCAAACCAGCCCATTTCCCAACACCATTGTTTCACACTTGTGCTAGTTCAACTTCTGCCCAGAGCACCATTCATACCATTCTACAGTCTCTTTAAGCTCAGCCACATCAGCTATAGTACCCAAGCCTACCACTATATCATCTGCAAAGGCCCCCACTTTCCAGTTCATGCCCAGTACATTCAGCCCTTCAACGCTCCTCCTTATTCTGTCCAGCAATAGCTCTAAGGACAGAGTATACAGAATGGGTGACAGGGGGTCCCCCTGGGGAACCCCCTGCCCCAGGGGGAAGGTAACTCCCCTGTGTCCATTCACCATAATTGCTGCCTGACTCTCCTCCAGAAGATGGACAATCATATTCCCCAGTTCCTCCAGAATCCCAATCCTCTCCAGCACCTTCCCTAACCAGACTTGCTGCACCCTATCATAGGCTTTCTCTTGGTCCAAGAAAACCAACCTGCTATCTACCCCAGTGACCTCACCCCTTCAATTACTCCATGCACCCAAGCTATTCCATCTCTAATTAGCTGGCTCCCAACAAATCCTCTCCCCTCTTCCCCCAGAACCTGCTGAGCCACTACCTGCAGTCTTGTCACCAACATCTTTATGACCAACTTTTTGTTTATATCCAGGAGCATAATTGGTTGCCAATTCTTTCAGTCCTCTCTCTACCCCTTATCCTTGTAAAGAAGCACCACCAACCCCAACTTCTGATCTCCCAGCCAAGACCCAGACTCAATCACCTCATCACACATATCTCTTATTTCCTGATACACCTCCTCCACCTTCACCATCTTATTCCAGAAGTCCCATAGTAGCCCATCCTCCCCAGGGACTGTCCCTGACTTAGTAGCTGCCAGGACTTGCAGAATCTCCTCCTCCCTCACTGGTCTTGTCAGTTTCCCAAGCCCCTCCACCTCCGGGGGGCACCAGTCTTCCAAATACTCTGCAATGGCCTCACTATCAGCTCCTCCTTCCTCCTCACTCCACAACTTCCCCCAGCGACTCTTAAGCTCCCCAAGGATCCCCTGGACCCCTGTAACCAAGTAACCATCCCCTCCAATGATCCCCTCTCACCTCTGCTTCACTCTCCTTGCCCTCAGCAATCTAGAGAGATACTTGGTCAGCCTCTCTCCCTCCTCCAGCCCCTGCCACCTAAGCCTTGCTATCATGCCCTGCACTTGGCTCTCTTCCTCCATCCTCCAGACTTCCTTCAGCTCCTCAATCTCCATCCTCACTCTTGCCTCCCACCATTCCTCCTCCTCCTCCTCTCTCCTATTCCTCTTCAACTCCAACCACTGCCATAACAGCTGCTCCATCCGACAAGATGCCCACTTCCCCTTCACCTTCTGAAGCCTCCCTCTCTGCTTGCCAGCCTCACCCCAGTACATCCTTGCTGCTTCCTTAAGCTTCATCCACCTGAGCCCCACTGGGGCCCCCTCCTCTCTCTATCTAGTTATGCTAGACACCACCTCCCCCACCCATCTCTCCCATAGGTTCCCATCTGCCACTAGAGTACAGTTGAGCTACTAATGTCCAGGCCCCTCCCCACTTCCCCCAAAGTTTCCCTGCCCTAGCACCCCTCAATGGTCTGATCAGGGGCACCAGACTACCCCTAGTTCCCTCCAAACATCTTCTCCCCAGCAGTCAGCTGAGAGGATCCAATTGATCCTTGTCCCAAGTCCATCTGCCCAATGAGTGAAGACCTTATCTACTCCCCACTTGGTCCTCCCCACATCACCCAGAGCACTCAGTATTTCAATCTCCTCTCATCTGCCCAGCCCACCTCTGTGACCAACTACCCCAGCTCCTCTATTTGACTGATCCAGAGTGGCATCCCGCACCATATTAAAATCCCCACTCAGGATATCCACCCCAGCCTCCACTAAAGATCTCTCTTCTAGCAGCCCTTCCAGTCAGTCCACTCTCTCACTCCGGACTACTGGGCAGTAATATGATTCAACCACTATTGGGCCCCACCCTGGCCTCCTTCACACTCCCCAAAATAGGTGCTCACTCTATCCCCCAATATCCACTAGTTCTTCTTTCCCCCTACATATTAAGATCCCAACACTTCCATGCCATTTAGCCCCATTCTCTAGTCCAATTCAGCCTATCCTCCTCCTCTTCACATCTCATATTCTGTAGCAAGAAAAGATCTGACTCCAAACCATGTAGCTATTCAAATATGTTCTGAAATTGCCTCACACCCCACAGCCCATTGACATTCAATGACAAAATATTAGTTATACTATTTATAGGGAAAAATGTTTGTAAAATGCATAGCATTCCAAGTTTCTTCAAACTTCCAGCTCAATGTCCATCCTAGACAGGTCCAAGAGATACTCTGCTTCCACCTCATCCTCCTCAATCTCATTCCTTGCCAATGCAGCCACAACCTTCCTAGCATCCTCATCATCTTTCTCCTCTGCTTCTTCCCTGTAGTCTTCACAGATCAACTGCCACAATTCAGCACCATCCTTTGCCACCCAACAATCTTCCACCACTCACCCAGCCTCCTCCCTCAACTCGGCTTCCCTCTTTGTATCTACCTTATACTCCTCTTCTGCCAGCAAGATTGCCATCACCTCCATCAATAGTTTTTCCATCACTCCTCTTCCTGCTAGAATTTCCTGCCACTCTGCCCCCCCTAGGACATGGAAATCTACCTCTGCAAGTTTGTCCGCCACCAGATCATTGAGAGTGGCCAGTAACTATCCTGCTCTCCCAATACAACCAGCACCTGGGGTCATGGGCCTCTTGCTCTCCTTGGGCCCTCCATTACCCTCAGTATTCTCTCCCTCTGCTACACCAGGATACTCTCTCTCCACCCTAATCACCAAACCTCCAAGTGCAATATCTGGAACTCCAAAACTCACATGCTGTGTCCCCTTCATCACCACATCCTCCCTCTTAGCCTCCTGCTCCAGAATGCCACCTGAGGTCCCTCCTGCTCCAGCCTGGCCTCCCTTCTCCTCATCCAGATCACTGAAGAACTCAGGCTCCTCTTCTCCAATAGTCTTCTTCTGCCAGAGGGTATGCCACGAGATCTCCAGGCCACCTGTGAACCCTGGTGGAGGCACCATCCCAGCACTTGTCTTCTCCTTAAAGCTCACCAGTAGATCCTTCTGCATCTGCCTCCCCCACTTCCTTTCCCATGCCTTTTTATCTACTCGCACCTTCCTGCCATCAATCTTCTCCACTACTATCACCTCCTCAAGGCCTCCCAGGCCTTCACTCTCTGCTCCACAGCCCCTTCCAGCTCCCACAATGCTGTCAGTAGATCCTCTTCCTCCTCCTCAGTCCCCCTCACCCTCAACACCTTATACTCAACTGGGTCCCCTTGGCCAGTCACTCACTTTCCCCATCACCTCCTTCCCAGCCACCCTCAGTCTCACATCCACATCTCCTGTCCTGAATATTGTCCCCTCCTATATCTGAAAGCCAATATCCACAACATCCCCATACTCCTTCATCACCTCCCCAACCCTGCCCCTTGTCTCCTCCACTGATACCATTAGGACCCCCTTGATCACTAGGTGCACCACTCTAGGGTCCCAGCACAAGTACCTTGACATTGGAACCACAACCTCACCCACTGTAATCCCCTTCAACAGAGCCTCTACCAGATGTTTCTCCTCCACAAATCCAACCTCAACTCCCTCCAGCTCCTTCAGGAACTTCACTAATGCCACATCTACCAGCTGCTTCCCCAGGAGACCCAAAATCATCTTTGTCATCACTGCCAGGCCCCAGAAGCTCACCATGACTGCGAATTCAGAGATTGACTTCTTGAGTAATAGTACTACCACCAGGCCCATTATACCATCTGACAGATCATCTCCATGCACCGGCCCCAATCCCCTCTGGCTCTCCTTGCCACCATCAACAGTCACATCTGGATTTTTTTCCAGATTGGCTGTCACACCTTCATCAGCAGTCCCAGCCTTTATACCTGTCACATCTCCCCCAGCCCCCATCTTTTCCCCCCCAGAGAGTGCTCCTCCAGTACTTCCAGGCTTCTCCTTCTCCTTCCCCACTGTCTTCCAACCTGCAGTCCCTTCTCTCTCTCTGCCATTCTTGACTGCTGCTGCAAAGCTCACTGCCCCACCATCTCTAGTCTTCTTGCTCGACTCCTGCCCTTCTCCTGCTCCTCCACCTTTGGACAGTCCAAAGAACCCTGGCCCCAAACCTATCCCTCTCTTGCCATACTGCCATTTGAAGGCTGGCTCACCTCCCATACCAGTACACTTATCAGTTCCTTGCTTGGATGCCATTGCCTTAAGAGTTTTCTCCAAAAAGTGATGAAAAGTGTGTTGAGAGTGTGTGTGGGAATTTGTGTAATGTGAAAGTTACTAGAGAGAGATGGCGCCCTATATCTATTATTGTTGGTCCTTGGTTAGAGTTGCCTCAATATTGACAGCTTTGATTGCTGAGTTTGCTGAATCTTCCTCTCTGGTACCATCAGTCTCACTAGAGAGGACTTATCATTTCCCAAAAACTCATAGACTTCTTCCTCATAGGTGTTTATCAGTGGTTCAAAATATCTCAGTATTGTTCCTTTCAGAAAAGTGATCATCTCAAAGCCCATGTTTCTAATAGGGATATGGATTGGCAACATCTGGTCATTAATTCATTCCTTGGCCAAGAGCAGGTGATACTTCTCTCAAAGCTCTATTGATGGCTTGAATATCAAGTTATTGGCTTCCATGGGGAGGTGCACATCAAGGCCTCATTGCTGATATGGTTGTAAGATAATATCTTCTCTTGCTCAGATGGAGTGGCAGATATGAGGTCTCATTTGTCTGAACTGGGCTACTTTTGCTACATAAATCTCAATGGGTGGTACCTAGTGGTCCCTGTTGGTGCTTCTGAATCCTCCTTGTCCTCTCTTGGTGCTGTCCAGCTGCTTTACCTCTTGAATGGTAGGTTGTGAGATCTTGATGAAGAGGATCTGACAGATGGCCTTCAGGGGGTTTAAGTATCAGTGATTCCTTCTGTGGTTGTGAATAATGACCTTCAGGGAACCTCAGTAGTTCTGGTCAATAACTTCTCCTTCAACAGTGATTCCTTTAGTTGCCAATGATGATCTTGATGCTAGTTGACCATAAAGTCCTGGTAGTATAGCAAGTGTGATTTGAAGATCAAAGGTCTTGGTGCTTCTAGGTCAGATTGTTGTCTGATAGGAGAGAGAGAGGTCATATCCAACTGATCCTTCCATTTGTGTGAGAGAAGGCTGTGCTCAGGGTGAGAGCAACTTGACTTGGATGACTGGCTGGGTCTTGAGGAATAGTGCTCCAGTAGCTGCAATTGTGGGTGAGAATTCCATTCATTCTGGCTTGAAGAATGGCCAATGTGCTCCTGTCTTTAGGTTTCTTGTATAGTTGAACCCAGTCTTTCTGAGAGAGTCCAGGGCTTCCATAAGAATAAAGGCAAGATTGACTCCTTGTTCACCTTGATGTGGATGGCAGTACCAGCAAATGATGGTAAGGACTTCCAGAGATAGGTCCCAAATGGTGGTCTTGTTCTTAGCCTTGCAGTCTCCTTCATAGTTGATCTTCTTACACTTCTGACAGGCCCAGTGAATTCTAGATTCTTGTAGGGTAGGGTCCTTTCTCTTGACTCAGCTTTTGTGGACATCCTCACTAAGATGAACACTTTGATGTTCACACCAGTAGCAAGTAAAGGTCTTCCCACAATTACAGTATCCCTTCTTGACAAAGTCTTTGTTTCACTCCTTGACTTTCTTGCTGGTACGGTACCTCTTCTGGTACTTGTCATAGGTCAGCAGAGTGATCTAAAGGGCTCAGGTAATGGTATAGGAACTGTTGCTGTCCCTTTCAATGGTGAGAGTCTCCATGGGTTGGTGGGAGAGGACCTTTTGCTATTCTTGATAAGTCTTCTTGAAGGTCTTCAGAGTTGGAGGCTGAGCTTGGCTATGGATTGGTGCTCATTTCAATTCATCTTTATCAATAATTGTTAGCATTGGAACCTTTCTGAGATCCAGGACTCGGCAGGTGTTGCAATCATCTCTTGGTGAATAGAAGTGATTGAAGTGCTCGCATGTGCCTAGATAGAAGGCTTGTGAAATTTGGTTTTCTATCAATGGGGGTGGTGGTTACATAGATGGTCCTACAAACTCAAGTGCTGTACTTTTGTTGTTGGCTCTGTCGATACTTGCTGCTAGACTTTCAATGTCAATAACTCCAATAAAGAGTTCTTCTGGCCCACTGTCTTGATCTCTAGGGGCATCAAAGTCACTTTCTAATTCTTGCAGGAAATTTGCTTCACTCTTGTCTTCATCCTTGGTAGTGGTGAGTATGTTGCCATGTCCTTGCCATTCTGTCTCAGGGACTTACTTGCCTTTCTTGATGATCCTCTTGACTCAATGGGTACCTTGTGCTTCTGTCCATGGAAGGTGAAGACTAGGAGTTGTCTTCTGATGTCCACATTGACTCCAACTTAGTTCATCTAATCTGTTCCCAAGATCAGATCATAGGAGGTTGTGGGGGTTATGACAGCTTGAGGTACATTAAGGCAGGCTTTCTTTACTTGATTGGAGATGTCTCATATAAGTCCAAGGGGGATAGATGCTGATTCATCTACTATGATGACTCTTGCTTTGGTCCCTTTATCAATTCCCCATCTGATTTTCTCCAATATTCTCTGAGTGATGATGCAGACTGCTGCTCTGGTGTCAATAAGGATTCAGGCATTTTCTCCATGCACTTTTCCACTTACAAGTCTTGTGGATTGATATTCCTGTCACTGATTTTCATGCACTACATAGATAGTGCTGGGCTCTTGTGTGTGTGGTCCTTGAACAGGAAGTCTCTTAGTATCTCCTTTAGGAATTTTAGCCTATCTTCTGGGGCATTCTTGAGGACTTACTTAATGGTGAGGCCTGCATTCTATTGATGGATCTGGTCCCAAAGAGAAGCTGCCACATAAGGTTTACTGCTCCTTTGATGTCTGGGTCCTTGGGGGCGAGGTCTCTCATTCTTGGTAGGCATTTTATCTGCTGAGGACTCCACACTCATATGTTCATCCTCTTCAAGGTCTGGCAAGGAAGTAGTCCTTGATATTCTTGATGGTCTGGCCTCAGGCTCAGGGGTGTCTCTTCTGACTCACTTGTCATTTTCCAGAGGAGTGTCTGAGAAGGAATGGCCATGTCTTGGGTGCTTGCCTGTGGATATTGTCACTAGTAGTGGGAGTGGGGTCCTTGGTGGTCTTTCTTGTCCTCTGGTCTGTGCTGGGGCAGTATCCCAAGTCATCTTGGATGGGAAGGCTTCATAGTACAGGTAGGTATCATCTTGACCATAGAGCTAGGCTACTTTTTCTTTCATTTCTCATGTCTCTTCATCCATCTGAATGAGATTGACATTTCTATCATTAGATTGGGTAGCTTGCTTCCTTGGGCAGTACCTCTGGATGTGGCCTTGGTCTCCACAGTAGAAACAGATAAGAATATAGAGACCAGTTGCAGCTGAGCCTACAGTAGTAGCTGGTGGTGCTTGAGAAGAACTTCTGTTGTCTTGTTATCGATAGTCTGGCTGGTTGTCGTGATAGTAATCTTATTGTCTTCCTTCTTGGTTCTTCAGCTGTGCTACTGCAATAGCTAAGTCCTTCATCTATTTGGTGAGCATGGTCATTAGGTCTTCTTGAACTCTTAGCAGTTGCTGCTATTGCTGTTGCTGTTGACTGAATTGGACTGAAGTTGAAGGTGGGGGTCTATTCTCATAGTTGGCCAACTGGGCCCTGAGGAATGTATTCTCCTGCTCTGCTGTAGTGATTCCTTGAGGCCTTAGAGGTTTAGCTCTAGCTGGCTCATAGTGCTCCTGCTGGACTGATCTGTAGTCTGCTTCCCAACATCCTTGTGCTCCAGCCAATACTCCAGTAACCCATCCTGATAACTTGCCTTTGGAGCTCTGAGTATAAACCATTGAGAAAGGTGGTAGAGGCTAGTGTCAGTTGAACTGCAGGCTGGAGGTTTGCCTTGATCATTTGAGCTTGAATCCAATGGTAGAAACTCTTTGGGATTTTATTGACAGCTTAGATCATGTAAGTCAGAGCTTATTGTACTTCTTGTTGGTGTTCAAGACCATTGAACTAGACATGGAGCCAGTCCTTGTAGATGGTGTATCTTTGTACATGATTTGCATTCAGTGCAAGGTGAGCATATTGTTCTGCCCTGTGGATTTCTCCTCCATTCTGTCTGGCTTGGTTGTATCTTTGTGGAGCCGGGCCTCTCAGAAGTGACTCCACAATGCTGAGTTTTCTTTCTGCATCCCATTGCTTGACAGCTGCTTATACTTTGATTTCTCTGATAAACTCCTTGATGTCTTCATTATCTGCTCTATAAAACTTCTGGAGGTAACTCATGTCTAGCTCATCTTCATCTGAGTCTGGTTTGGGAGTAGTGTTCCTTGAAGGTCCTTATGGAGAAGGAGTGTATAGGGAGTACTGGTAAAAGACAGTATCTTAGTGGTGTAGAGTATCTGACTCTTATGATTAATACTGAGGTGGGGATCCTTGATGGTGATGGAGGTCCTCTGGTAGACTGATGATAAGTATTGGATACCAGGGGCACTAGAAGGGCTGGTGTCTCTTGTTTTTTATAGATAGTGGCAGGGGGTAAGTGACTAAGGTGCAGGGGTTGGGTAATTGAAGGTGCTAGAGGGCTGATATAACTAGTATTGAACTCATCTGCTCCTTGCTGTTGTGAAGTAGTAAGGTCTTATTCATCTTGCTGGAAGTCTGTATAGCTATCTGAATGGTGATATAAGTTGAACTTGTCTCTTGAGCTGTATGAGTGATAGTCCTCCTCTCCTTCAGATGTTTTGAAGTAAACTTGGTCTAAAGGGGTAGCTCATTTGACAGCAGTGGTGATGTAGTTGCTTCAGTCTGAGTTTTTCCTATAGATTAAGGTCTGGTATTCTTTACAAAGGTCTTTCTCTAAGTCTTGAAGCTGAAGGGGTTCTGGTTGTCCTCTGAGTTGTCTTCTTTTCCTTGAGATTAAGCCATAATCTGGGTCACTTTTATTCTCTGATTCAGTCCTCTGGCTGCTATTTCTAAATAAAGTCTTGGCTGCTGTCCTGATAATGGTGTGGGCCTTCTTTTCTGCTGAAGAGGGCAGTCTCTGAACTTGTTGCTAGCTAGGTTCTCCTGGAGTCTCCAATGTAGATGGCTGCTGGGTTCTTGAGCCAAAAGGTCAAGTCTTCAAAAAAAACTATTTCCAGTTGAGTCTCCAAAATGTGGTGTGTGATTTGTATAACTATAAGCTTCAGGCACAGCTCAATGTACCACTTGATGAAGTATGTGATATGTATGTCAAGATAAAAAGGGATCTCTGAGTGGATAGTCATATGATCAGCTTATTTGATTTGTATGGTGGCTCAATTATTCAGTAGATAATGGCTCAATTAGAGGTTGTTATAACAAAGGGCAGTTATTGGTGATTACTTGAGTATATAGGCTCAATATGCAGGTCAATTATTGGAGCATGATGGTCAGTCAGTTGGTAACTCTTGTCATGGTACAGCGGGTAAAGAAAATGGAGGTCGACAGCTTGCTCATCCATCTGACTTATTAACTTGGGGATGATAGATTGGAATGGTGGTGGTTCTGGCTTTCCTGACAGTCTTGTATCCTTATATAGTGAGTATCCTTGGGTTTCTTGCATTCCTTAGCTGGGTCTTGGGGGATCCATGATCTTGAATCTTGAATGTGGTCTGAATGTGCAGTCCAAATGATGGTTTGAATGGGCAGTTGGTCCGAATGGGCAGTTTGTCAAATGTGGATCTCAGTGACAGTTTCCATATCATAATGATGGTTTCTTGGCAGTGGTCTTGAACTTGAATATTCATAGTGATCAATTTTCCTTAATTTTGTGGTGGATATGCAAGAGTAATTCTTTCACTCAAACTTCTAAGCTTTGATGCTCTAGGTCATTATCTTGTTCTCTGAATTAGCTAGTCTCTTAGAGGCAGTGGTTTCTCTGTAAACTTCTTTTTACTTCAAACTTCAACTGACTGATTAGACTTGAATATATGGTCTTGATCTTATATTCTTGGCAGGGTCATAGCAAGAGGAATTCTTTAACTCAAACCTCAAGCGATTATTGCTCTAGTTGTCTTGTTCTCAGAATTCTGGTTCTCTTGGAGACAGTTGTTTCTTTGTAAAACTATTGAACTGACTAAGGTTTATTCACTTGTTCTTCAGAGCTATTTTATATACAAGATTGCTGGCTAGTTGCTAACTTAGTTGCTATCTATAGCTAACTATAGTGCAGCTATGTTACATGGCTAAGTAAGCTATTGGCTTACAGGCTATGACAAATGTTTACTACTGGATATGGATGTTAAGGATGGTAATGCTGAATGTGGGTGTAGCAAGTGCTGGATATAGATATAGCATGTATTTACACACTGAACACAGATGCGCCATTGGCTTATATGATGCGATGGATGTTTACTACTAAATATAGATATGTCATTGGCTCAAATGATGCAATGGATGTTTACACTGCTGACATGAGGGTTAGGATTGCTGACAAAAATATTGGCTGGCCAAATTTAGTATAAGGACATTTGTTAGCTTTTAAATGATATAGTACCTCTTATCAGTGGCAAACAAATCATCGTGACTTCATCATTCTGTTCTTTGAAAGAGGGAAGTGCTGGCCAAGTAGTGAGGGGGTAAAATGGTGACCAATCATCTTCAACAATATTCTCCAATCCTTGGACAGCTTGAATGCAGACAGAGGATTGATAAACTCTCTGTTGCTCTTCTTCTTCTTCTTCTGAGGACTTGTCAGTTTTGGTACCAGAGAGGGCTGCTTCAGGAGTAGGGTCTTGAAGTTCTTGGACTTCCTCTTGAAAGATAGAGACTTCTTGAACTTCTTCTTAATTCGGCTCCCAAATGATATGGTGCAAAGTAAGGCTGACAGGATGGTGAGTAGTTGGGGGGGCTCTAGCGAGTGCTTCAACAGTGATAGGCAGTCCTTCAAATATCTCCATAAGGCTCATGAGGTGACCTTGATGGTTGTCTTGGAGGAGAGTAGTGTGGAAACCTGGAAAAGTAGATTCAGTTTGTTGGCTTCCCACAGCAATACAGTTGCTACCAATATAGTTGGCTACTTCAGCTTTTACCCAGTTGGCTTCTTCAACTATCAGGTGGGTGAGGCTTCCAATAGTTACTTCTTGCAAATATGCTATAGTTCAGAGAATATAGCAGAATATCTGATAGATGTGGAGGGCTCTCTTGATCAGCCGGCTAGTGGTTAACAATTCAGTAATCCTTAGATTGAATCATAGATAAATTTGCCTGAAAATGAAAAAATTTAAAATTCTATAAAAAAA
>RQIL01005387.1:0-12712 GCA_003951145.1 Jimgerdemannia lactiflua
ATATTAATATAATAAATAATATATGTACCTATATATATTGTGGCATATATTTTGTATAACTTATATGCTTCTTGTATGGCTCAATATGCCACTTGTGAAGTACAGTCTTCAAATTAATAGGAATTAAATAGATTGTTTGCATCAATTATGAGTCTGGATCATATGACAGATCATTTGAAATGTCATCAAAAGGGTGAGTGCAGTTGTTCGAGTCAATGGCTAATAGCTCGAGTGCAGGTGCTTGAAATGATGGCTCAATTATTTGGTGGTTGATGGATATTTAATGTGATGGATTAATTAATATGGCAGTGATCTGAGTCCAAATGCGGATGGTCTGACAATTATTGATCAACATGTATGGGACCTAGGGTCTCGAATAAGTAGCAATCTTGAAACTTAGCAGTCTGGGCAGGTCAATTAAATGTGGGCATGGAGAGTAGGCAGTTGATTGTTGAACAATATAAATAAGTAGTCTGAATAGGTCAATTGTCAATTGTGGGGCAATAGCAATCATAAAACTTGGTGGTTTGGATTTAATATGCATGGGAACTTGTAGGTGTGGTTCATAATAGTGATGGAAATCATTTGTAGGTCAATGTTCGATTATCTTAAGAACAGGAGGATTTCTGGTAATCATTTTAGTTTCTGGTGGGTCCTTTAACTTGATGGTGGCTTCCTTAGCAACTGGTGATTTCATAACAGCAAAACTTGACTGACTTGAAAATTCATGGTGATCTGTGGCAGCGATTTCCTAACTTGATGGGTTTCTTAGCAGCAGTCAATTTCCTTAAACTCAGTGGTGGTAGTCTTGAACAAGAGTTATCCTTAGCTCTTGGAGTCTTTTTCCAAAGTTCTTATACTCAACTTTCCTTTGTCTTTCAAAACTTAAGTTGATATTACAAATAAATTGACTGAGGTTTATTCACTACAGTTTTGGGGGGTATTTATACAGAGTTGTATGTGGATTTTGCTAAGTATATGGCTAAGTAATTAGTAATTCTCTACTCTTGAATTAGCATGGATTTGGAAGTCAAGTGACTAACTAGTAGAATAAGGCTAATCTTTTGTTTATAATGACTAAGACTAGTTAAAGTACAGTCACTATTTGTACTAGATCAAATTTAGCTAATAGAACCATCACTGTTTAATCTGAAGTTTAGTGTGACTAGGATTATGTCATCTTCTTCTTCATCCTCATTTTCTTCAGGATGTCTGGCCAAATCATTTTCTGCAACTTCCATCAGTGAGCTGACTTCAGTTGGAGGTTCTGAGGGTGTGGAGGAGGTATCTACATATCTTTTCAAGAAGTTGTTGAAGTCTTCTTCCTATAAAACAAATGGATCACTGCTATTTTCTTGATCTTGAGAAGTAATATCAGTAGTGATGATATCACTACTAATGATATCATCATTAGTGAAAGGTATGAAGTACTCTTGTTACTCTTATGATCTCTAATCTATGAGGTTTTCCTCCACAAAATAGGAAACATCTTTGGGGTTTTATAGGGTACAGATCCTCAGAGGGGGGCCTTAGAATAGGGTAATCAAACCTCAGATAAACTGGTCTAGATTGTCTTCTAGAAGGGGGTTCCAGAGGTCTTGCACTTCTTCACTCTTAACCAGAATGGTAGATTGAACCTCTTCTGCTACCATCTCTTCTAAGTGGTCCACCTGGCAGCTTGATAACTCTTGAATGTCTGAGATTTTGACATACTATAGATTTGGAATGGCCCAAAGAGCATGTCTGAAGATTTGATGGACTCTTCTGGCCAATTACTACTCATACCTGTTCAAGCATATAGTGTCTGCAATTTCTTAATAGCTGGCCTCTAGAAATTCTTGGCAGAGATGGTGTCCCATCTTATACTCTTACTACATGAGAAGATATTGAGTGGCCATTGAGATTCTTGTTTCCATTTCATAGCAGTTCAGAGTGTAGTAATAGGGGTCCCTTGTATAGAGATTTAGACCAGAGATTCTTCTAGTATGCAGTCTCATGGCCCTTTTGATATTATTGAACATCTGTTCTTGAACTGATGGCCCAGGGTAGCTCCTTGATCTTGCTGTTTTGGCAGATGATGGCAGGCATTTTATTTGTGATAAGTCTTCTTGATTATAGATGCTGTTGTATCTCTTCTTGATGCTCCTTTTTATATTCTTGAAGGTCTTCTCCTTTGGTCTAGGGGGTAGGGTCACCTAATTGTCAGTAGTATACTACTGAAGTCATTATGAGTCATTATGAGTTTCTGATGAAGATTATCTTATAATCAGGATGAGTTATAGATGAGTCATGACTTATAATCAGTGGCTTGCAAAGTAACAGCAGTCTTCAGGTTCTGATGTTACTAGATTCAAAGGCATCATCATATCTGCCCCTTACAAAATTAGAGCCATCCTTAGTGGTGAGTTACACAGAGATAACAGTATCTTGATTTCTCTAAAGAACAGGTTGTTGGTACATTAGCAGGGACTGGCCATCCTTGTATAGGGCAGAGGGTCTATTACTGGATTAACTATCCAGGAGGAGTTCAAACCTAATTAGTAGCTTCATTTCAGTATGCTTTAGTTCACTAGATGTTCTGCTGGTTCCAGGGTCCCAAAGTAAACTTCTGATGCTTAAGGTACTGATTATTGCCATATGTTATTGACAATTCAAGAAAGTCAATACAGAGATTGGTCAATGTGTTTTGTCTCTCTCAGATAGTAGAGCCTGACATAGTTGTAGTATATCCTGGTCTTGAGAATAGCTCTGTCTAGGGTCTTGAGTTGATAGGTGTAGTTCACAAACACTTGGTATATAAGATAGGGTCCTTTCCATTTCAGTTCAAGCTTGGTGCTCCAGTTTCCTTCTATGATGGTTTGGTAAACCAAGACTTATTGTCCAATAAGCAGGAGCTCTAAGTCAGTTTTGTGGTCATAGTATTTCTTTTGCCATTCTTGTGCTTATATTATAAATCCTTATACTTACTGGCATACTTTGTGTAACTGGGTGATCTCCTTGGTGACTTATTTTATCAAATTTGGTTGAACTGGTTCAGCAGGATCTTATACTTCTTGACTGTATACCAGATAGAAGGGGGTCTATTGGGTAGCAGCGACCTTTGAGGTGTGGATATTGAACAAAATTGCTGAGAGATAGATATCCCAATTCAATTAATCTTGGGTCCTGCTGAGGCCTTGCTTGATGGTCTGGTTCATTTGCTTGGTGAGTCTATTTGCTTGTGGGTGGTAAGTTGTTGTTTGCTGTAGCTTAATCTTAAAGTTACTTATAAAGATCTTCATTACTTTATTGATAAATTCTCAACCTTAGTCTGTGATGATTTCTTGAGGGATACCATGGTGGCAAAAAATTTCATTATACAGAATTCTAATGATTGTCTGAGCATCAGCAGTCTTGATGGTAAAGGCTTCAGGCCATTTCATCAGGTGGTCTTCAATGGTGAGAATATAGTATCTTCCTCAGCAAGTTACTGGTAGTGGTCCAATGATGTCAATTCCAAGTCTCTGAAAGGCTCTGGCTGGGGCTGGGATTGGCATTAATGGTGCTTTATCAGTTGGCTTTTGTTAGTATCTCTGGCAAGTATCACATTATTGAATGTGAGTAGAAATTTGTTTCCTCATCTTGGGCCACCAGTATCTTTTCTTGATTCTTGCAATGGTAGCCTCAATTCCTTGGTGTGCATTCTGATCATGGTTGACTAAGTATTTTTAGCATTTCATCTTCTCTTGGGACTTGGGTGTATCGATCTTCTTCTACTCTCCAAAGTTCACTATCATCTTCTTGAAATTTCTTGAAATTTCTCTGGATAAATAGCTTGTGAGCTGGCTGAATTCCTTTCTTGAAGCTTCTGTAATACAGGCTCCAGATGAGGGTGAGGCACAATTCTTGGTTCATTTGGATAAGTGGGAAGCAGCCTTCTCTTGTGGGGGCTTCTTTCCTTCTTGAGTTCATGAGATTCTTGACAAGATATCCACATTGGAATTCTTGATACCCTTCTTGTAGACAATGGTGAACTAGTATTCTTGCAGAGACATAATCTATCTGGCAAAGATTCCTGAGAGCTCTGGCTTCTTGAACAACCATTGAAGGGCTTGATGATCTGTGATAAGAGCAAATCTCTTTCCCAAGAGATAGTGTCTGAAGTGGTCTACTGTCCATACTACTGCAAGGCATTCTAGTTTGGTAGTGTCATAATTCACCTGAGTCTCATTTGTGGCCTTGCTAGCATACTCAATGACATGTTCCTTCTTCTGGTCATCTTGCTGAGATAGAATTGATCCAAGTCCAAGGGCAGAGGCATCAGTTGCCAGGATAAATGGTTTGTCAAAATTTGGCCACACTAGAACAGAGGCTTCAGTGAGAGCCTTCTTGAGTAAATCAAATAACTTTTGTTGATCTTCTTTCCAGTAGAATGGTTGGTCTTTCTTGGAGATGTCTCAGAGTAGTGCTGCCTTGTCTGAAAATCTTGGAATAAATCTCTAGTAATAGGATGCCAACATGAGAAAGGATAGGGTCTTCTTTACTGAGATAGGAACTAAGTAATTCTTGACTTTCTCTACTTTGTATGGGTCAGCATGTGTGCCTTGAGCTGAGATAACATACCCTAGATATTTGACTTGGTGTTTTCTAAAGAAGCATTTCTTGGCATTAAGTCTGAGTCCTGAGCTTCAGATAGTATCAAACACTTCATGGAGGTCTTGCAAGTGTTGCTCAAATGCCTCAGAGTAGATGATTATATCATCTATATAGACTAGTACATTTCTTCTAATGAGGTCTCAATAGACATGGTTCATCATTCTTTGGAATGATGCTAGTACATTGCAGAGTCTAAATGGTATCTAGAGATATTCATACTGTCCTCTTCTAGTGATAAAGGCTGTTTTACAGATGTCTTCCATGACAATGAGTATTACTTAAAATCCTTGGAACTGGTCTGTGGTGGTCATGTACTTGGCTTTTCTGAGGGCATTGAGGAGGTCATCTATTCTTAGCAGTGGATAGGTATCTTCTATAGTGACTTTGTTGAGTTTTCTGAAATCTACAACTAATCTCCATCCTCCTTTCTTTGGCATGATGATTGCTGGTGAGGCCCAGGGGCTTGATGAGAGTCTAATAACTCCATTTTGTAGTATTTCTTCTATATATTGTTGTTCAAACTTGATCAGATGATGTGGTGTTTGGTAGAGATGCTATTGGATAGGTTTTGCATTTCCAGTATGTATAGAGTGTTCTCCATATTGATATGATAGGAAGTTATTGTATGTGGTGGTAAATATATCTTTATATTCTTCTATCAACTCCTGTATCGATTGTTGCTGATCCTTGGTTAGAGTTGTTTCAATGTCAACAGCTTTGATTGCTAAGTCTTTCTCTCTGGTACCATCAGTCTCACCAGAGAGGGCTTGCCATTTCTCAAAAATTCAAAGACTTCTTCCTCATATATGTCTATCAGTGGTTCAAAATATCTCAGTATTGTTCCTTTGGAAATGGTGATCACCTCGAAGCTCATATTCCTGATAGGGATATGAATTAGTGACATCTGTTTATGAATTTGTTTTTCTGCTAGAAGTAGGTGATATTTTTCTTGAAGCTCCATTGATGGTGCAAATATCAAGTTGTTAGCTTCTACTGAGAGGTATACATCAAGGCCTCTTTGCTGATAAGATTGCAGGGTGATATCTTCTCTTACTCAGATGGGGTGGCAGATATAGGGTCTCATTTGTCTGAACTGAGCTACTCTTGCTATGAATCTCAATGGGTGGTTCCTGGTGGTCTCTATTGGTACTTCCAAAGCCTCCTTGTCCTCTCTTAGTGCTGTCCAGTTGCTTTACCTCTTGGATGGTGGGTTGTGAAGTCTTGATGAAGAGTATCTGACAAATAGGTTTCAAGGGGCTGAAGTTTCAGTGGGTCCTTCCATTGTTGCAGATAATGACCTTGAGGGGGCCTCAGTAGTCCTGATCAATGACTCCTCCTTTCATGGTGATTTCTTTTGCTGCCAAAGATGGTCTTGATGCCAGTTGACCATAGAGTCCCAGTAGTATGGCAAGTACGATTTAGAGGTCAAAGGTCCTAGTACTTCTGGGTCAGATTACTGCTTGATAGAGAAGACAGAGGTCATATCCAACTGATCCTTCTATTTGTGTAAGAGGAGACTGGGCCTATGGTGAGAGTAGCTTGACTTGGATAACTAGCTAAGTCTTGAGAAATAGTACTCCAGCAGCTGCAATTGTGGGTGAGAACTCTATTCGCTCTGGCTTGAAGAATAGCCAGTGTACTCCTGTCTTTGGGTTCCTTGTGTAATTGAATCCAGTCCTTCCAAGTAAGTCCAGGGCTTTCATGAGGGTGAAAACAAGATTAACTCCTTAATTTCCTTCATATGAGTGGTAATACCAACAGATGATGGCTAGAATTTCTAATGGTAGGTCCCAGATGGTGGTCTTGTTCTTTGCTTTGCAATTTCCTTTGTGGTTGATCTCTTTGCATTTTCAGCAGGCCCAGCAGATTCAGGGTTCTTACAGGGTAGGATCCTTCCTCTTAACTCAGTTTTTGTGAACATCTTCACTAAGATAAATACTTTGATATTCACACCAGTAATAGGTGAAGGTCTTTCCACAATAACAGTGTCCTTTCTTGACAAAGCCTTCATTTTATTCCTTAACTTCTTTGCTGGTGGGGTATCTTTTCTGATACTTGTCATAGGTGGGCAGAGTAATCTGTAGAGCTCAGGTGATGGTATAGGAACTGTTGCTATCCTTTTCAATTATGAGGGTCTCCATAGGTTGCTGGGAAAGAACCTTTTGTTGCTCTTGATAGGCCTTCTTGAAGGTCTTTGGAGTTACTTGGATGGAAACTGATGCTCACCTCCATTTATCTCTATCTTTAATTACTGGCATTAGAATCTTCTTGATGTCCAGGATTTGGCAGTTGATACAATCATCTCTCAGTAAGTAGAAGCAGTTGAAATACTTGCACTTGTCTAGGCAGAAGGCTTGCATGATTCGATTCTCTACCAGTGAAGGTGGTGGCTATATAGATGGTCCTACAAACTCGCATGCTGCTCTTTCATTGTTGTCTCCTTCAATCCTTGATTGTAGACCCTCAATGTCAATAACTCCAACAAAGAGTTCTTCTGGTCCACTATCTTGATCTCTAGGGGCATCAAAGTCACTTCCTAATTCTTGCAGGAAATTTGCTTCATTCTCATCCTCATCCTCAGTAGTGGTGGGTATCTCACCATATTCTTGCCATTCTGTCTCTGAGGCTTGACTTGCTTTCCTTGATGATTCTTTTGACTCAATGGGTACTTTGTGCTTCTGTCTATGAATGGTGAAGACTAGGAGTTGCCTTCTGATATCCACATTGGCTCTAACTCAATGCATCTAATCTGTTCCTAAGATCATATTATAGAAGGTTGCAGGGGTCACAACAGCTTGGAGAACATTGAGGCAGGCTTTCCCTACTTGAATGGGGATGTCTCAGACAAGTCTAAGGGGGTAGATGCTGATCTATCTGCCATGATGACTCTTGCTTTAGTTCCTTCATCAATTCCCCAACCGATTCTTTCTAGTATTCTCTGGATAATGATACAGACTGCTGCTCCTGTATCAATAAGAATTTGGGCATTTTCTCTATATACTTTTCCACTTGCAAGCCTTGTAGATTGATGTTCTTGATGCCAATTTTCATGCACTGCATAGATAGTACTGGGCTCTTATGTGTGTGGTTCTTGGATAGGAAGTCTCTTAGTATTCTCCTTGGCTTTCTTTAGGAATTTTCACCTAACTTCTGGTGCATTCTTGAGGACTTGCTTGACTGTAAGGCCTGTATCTTGAGTGCAGATATATTCCCAAAGAGGCTGCTTTATGAGGCTTGCTACTCCTTCTGTATCTAGATCCTGGATAGGGTTTCTCATTTCTGATGGGCAACTTATCAGCTGAGGATTCTATACCCATATATTCATCTTTCTCGAGATCAGGCAGAGAGGTGCTTGGGGTTGTCCTGGATGGTCCTGCTTCTGCTTTGAAGGTATCTCTTCTAACTCTCTTACCCTTTTCTTGTAGGGTGTTCAAGGAGAAATAGCTATATCTTGAATGCTTGCCTGTTGACACTATTACTGGCAATGGTGGTGGGAGTGGGGTCTTTGGGGGTCTTTTTTGTCCTCTGGTCTGAGCAGGCACTGCTTTCTAAGTTACCTTAGAGGAGTAGGCTTCATAATATGAGAGGGTGTCTCCTTGATCTCAAAGCCAGGCTGTTTTTTCTTCCATTTGGCAGATCTCTTCATCCATTTGAATGAGGTTGACATTTCTATCATTAGACTGAGTAGCTTACTTCCTTGGGTAGTTCCTTTGGATGTGGCCTTGATTTCCACAGTAGAAATAGGTAAGGGTATGGGGATCTATTGTAGCTGAGCCTATAGTTGCAGCTGAGGGTATCTGAGAAGAACTCCTATTGTCCTGTTGTCAGTAGTCTGACCTGTTATTACAACAGTAATCTTGTTGTCTCCCTCCTTGATTCTTTAGCTATACTACTATGATGGCTAAGTCCTTTATCTGTTTGATAAGCATGATCATTGGGTTATCTTATACTCTTGGTGGCTGCTGCTGTTGCTGTGGCTATTGACTGAATTGGGCTGAAGCTGAAGGTGGGGGTCTGTTCTCATAGTTGGCCAACCAGGTTCTGAGGAATGCATTCTCTTGTTCTGCTGCAGTTCCTTGGGATCTTAGAGCCTCGACTCTAGCAGGTTTATGGTGAACTTGTACTTGCTGGGCTGGTCTGTAGTCTGCTTCCCAATATCCTTGTACTCCAGCAACTTGCTGCTCAATACTCTGATATCCTATCCTAATGACTTGCCTTCTGAGCTCTGGATATAGATTATTGAGGAAGGTAGTTGAGGCTAGTACTAGTTGGACTGCAGGCTGCAAGTTTGTCTTGATCATCTGTGCTTTGATCTGATGGTAGAAGCTCTTTGGGGTTTCATTGACAGCTTGAGTTATGTAGGTCAGGGCTTTTTATACTTCTTGTTGGCATTCAAGGCTATTGAACTGGATATGGAGCCAGTCTTTGTAGATGGTGTATCTTTGTACATAATTTCCATATAGTGCAAAGTGAGCTTCTTATTCAGCCCTATGAATTTCTCCTCTATTATGTCTGGCTTGATTGTATCTTTGAAGGACTGGGCCTTTCAAAAGTGACTCCACAATGCTGAGCTTTCTTTCTGCATCCCATTGCTTGGCTGCTGCTTGTACTTCAATTTCTTCAATGAACTCCTTGATGTCTTTATTGTCTGCTCCATAGAACTTCTGTAAGTAGCTTATGTCTGGCTCATCTTCACTGTTCTCACTATCTGATCCTGGTTCAGGGGTAGCATTCCTTGATGGTCCTTGTGGGGGTAGTGAAGGTGCTCAATATATAGGAGGTACAGGCAGAGGGCAGTGTCTTAGTGGTGTAGGAGATCTAGCTCTTCTGATCAATACTGGGGTAGGGATTCTTGATGGGGGTGGGGGTCCTCTGGTAGATTACTGGTGATTATTAAATATTGGGGTACTAAGAAGGCTGGTATTCCTTGTTTCTTGAGAATAGTGCCAGGAGTAAGTGACCAAGGTGTAGAGGCTTGGATAATTGAAGGTGCTAGAGAGCTGATATAACTGGTATTGAACTCATCTGCTCCTTGCTGTTGTGAAGTAGTGAGGTCCTATTTATCTTACTGGAAGTCTGTATAACTATCTGAATAATGGTAGTATGGATTGAACTTATCTCTTGAGTTGTATAGGTGGTAGTCTTCCTCTCCTTCTGATATTTCAAAATATACTCAGTCTAGTAGGATAGCTCAGTTGATAGTTATGGTAATGTAGTCACTCCTATCTGAGTTCTTCCTATAGATTAGGATCTGGTATTCTTCAGGAAGGTCTTCTTCTAGGTCTTGGATCCTAGTTCTCCTCTGAATTGTCTTCTTTTCTTTGAGGTCAAGCTGTAATCTGGGTCACTTCTGTCCTCTGATTCAGTTTTCTGGCTACTACTTCTAAAAAGAGATCTAGCTGCTGTCCTGACAATGGTATGGGTCTTCTTTTCTGCTGAAGAGGGCTGTTCCTGAACTTGTTGCTGGCTAGGTTCTCCTGGAGTCTCCAATGTAGATGGCTGCTGGGTTCTTGAGCCAAAAGATCAAGTCTTTAAGAAAAACTATTCTCAGTTAAGCCCCCAAAATGTGGCATGCATTTTGTATAACTTATATGCTTCTTGTATGGCTCAATGTACCACTTATGAAGCACAGTCTTCAAATTAATAGAAATTAAATAGATTGTTCATGTCAATTATGAGTCTGGGTCATGTGACAGATCATTTGAAACATCATCAAAAGGGCAGGTGCAGTTGTTTGGATTGATGGCTAATAGCTCAAGTGTGGGTGCTCGGAATAATAGCTCAATTATTCGGTAATCAATGGGTGTTTAATGTGATGGATTAATTAATGTGGTAGTGATCTGAGTCCAAATGTGGATGGTCTGACAATTATCGATCAATATACATGAGACCTGGGGTCTTGAATAAGTAGTGATCTTGAAACTTGGCAGTCTGGATGAGTCAATTAAATGTGGGTGCAGAGAGCAGGCAGTCAATTGTTGAACAATATGAAAAAGCAGTTTGGACAGGTTGGTCATCGATCATCAGGCAACAGCAATCTTAAAACTTAGCAGTTTGGGTTTAATGTATATATGTGGGAACTTGTAGGTGTGGTTCGTGACAGTAACAAGAATCATTCATAGGTCAATATTTAATTATCTTAAGAGCAGGAGGGTTTCTGGCAATTATTTTAATTTCTGACAGATCCTTTAATTTAGCAGCAGCTTCCTTAGCAGCTGGTGATTTCGTAATGGCAAAACTTGACTGACTTGAAAATTCACAGCAATCTGTGGCAGTGATTTCCTAACTTGATGGGTTTCTTAGCAGCAGTTGATTTTCTTAAACTCAGTGGTGGTAGTCTTGAACAAGAGTTATCCTTGGCTCTTGGAGTCTTTTCCCAAAGTTCTTATACTCGACTTTCCTTTGCCTTTCAGAACTTAAGTTGATATTGCAGATCAATTGACTAAGGTTTATTCACTATAGTTTGGGAGAGTATTTATACAGAGTTGTGCACAGATTTTGCTAAGTATATAGCTAAATAATTGGTAATTCCCTACTCTTGAATTAGTGCAGATTTGGAAGTCAAGTGACTAACTAGTAGAATAAGGCTAATTCTTTGTTTGTAACAAATAAGGCTAGTTAAAGTGCAGTCACTGTTTGTGTAACTAACTAACTAGATCAAATTTGGCTAATAGAACTATTATTGTTTAATCTGAAGTTTAATATAACTGGGATTATGTTATCTTCTTCCTCATTCTCATTTTCTTTAGGATGTCTGGCCAAATCATTTTCTGCAACTTCCACCAGTGAGCTGACTTCAGTTAGAGGTTCTGAGGGTGTAGAGGAGGTATCTGTATATCTTTCTAAGAGATTATTGAAGTCTTCTTCCTATAAAACAAATGGGTCACTACTATTTTCTTAATCTTGAGGAGTGATGTCAGCAGTGATGATATCACCACTGATGATGTCATTATCAGTGAAAGGTGCAGAGTACTCTTACTACTCTTGTGGTCTCCAATCTATGAGGTTTTCCTCCACAAAATAGGGAAAATCTGTGGGGTTTTATGGGGCACAGATCCTCAGAGAGGGGCCTTGGAACAGGGCAATCAAACCTCAGATGAACTGGTCTGAATTGTCTTCTAGAAGGGGGTTCCAGAGGTCTTGCACTTCTTCACTCTTAACCGGAATAGTAGATTGGGCCTCTTCTGCTACCATCTCTTCTAAGTGGTCTATTTGGCAGCTTGATAACTCTTGAATATCTGAGGTTTTGATATACTGTAGGTTTGGAATGGCCCAAGGAGCATGTCTGAAGATTTGATAGACTCTTCTGGCCAATTGCTGCTCATGCCTGTCCATGCATATGGCATCTGCAATTTCTTGATGGCTGGCCTCTAGGAATTCTTGGCGGAGATAGTATCTCATCTCATACTCTTACTACATAAGAAGACATTGAGTGGCCATTGAGATTCTTGTTTCCATTTCATGGAGTTCAGAGTATAGTGATAGGGGTCCCTTGTATAGAAATTCAGACTAGGGATTCTTCTAGTGTGCAGTCTCATAGCCCTTCTGATATTATTGAATATCTGTTCTTAAACTAATAGCCCAGGGTGGCTCCTTGATCTTGCTGTTTGGCGAGTGATGGCAGGCATTTTGTTTATGGTAAGTCTTCTTAGTTGTAAATGCTATTATATCTCTTCTTGATGCTCCTTTTTATATTCTTGAAGGTCTTCTCCTTTGGTCTAGGGGGTAGGGTCACCTGATTATCAGTAGTATACTGCTGAAGTCATTATAAGTCATTATAAGTTTCTGGTGAAGATCATCTTATAATCAAGATGAGTTACAGATAAGTCATGACTTGTGATTGGTGGCTTGCAAAGTAACAGCAGTCTTCAGGTTCTGATGTTGCCAGATTTAAAGACATTGTTACAATATATACATATATCTATTAAGATTGCTTTTAACAAATTAAAGGGCTGTTTTCAATACTTAAACATAATATTATTATATCATCTTTCTTTTGTACCCACCTTGGTTTATACTTGTATTATATTATACAATCTCTATATATTATAGAATAATCTCTTACTTAAAGAAATAG
>RQIL01005398.1:0-12711 GCA_003951145.1 Jimgerdemannia lactiflua
AAAAAAAAAAAAAAAAAAAAAAAAAAAAAAAGAGATCCCAGGGGGGATTAGGGCAGATGTGTGGGAGTGATCTGTCAAATAGTGTAATGGGCCTAGTAGTGGTCCCATTACTCAAGAAGTCAATCTCAGAGTTTGCAGTCACAGTGAGCTTCTAGAGCCTGGTAGTGATGGTGAAGATGGTCTTGGGGCTGCTGGGTAAGTGCCTGATGGATGTGGCATCAGTAAAGTTCCTGAAGGGGCTGGAGGGGTTGAAGTAGGATTTGTGGAGGAGAAATACCTAGTGGATGCTCTGTTAAAGAGGATTATGGTGGGCAAGATTATGGTTCTGATTAGTGCTCCCAATGAATTGAATTGAATTGAATTTGACCCAAACTCGATTCGATTTGATCGAATCAAAGGTCCAATTCGATTCGATTCAAATCAAATCAAAGGATAATTTGATTCGAGTTCCGATTTGAACCCTATTTTTCGAAATGTAATAACTTGACGAATACATGTCCAAATTCAATGACCTTTAGGTTGTTAGATTTCTCTTTAATAGGGAAATCTAACAAGCTAAAGATCATTGAATTTGGACATGTATTAGTCGAGTTATTACATTTTGAAAAATAGGGTTCGAATCAGACCCTCAATTCAATTCAAATTGAAAAATCCCCAATTCGATTTGATTTGAATGACCCTCAATTTGATTCGATTCAAATTGATTTGATTCATTTGGGAGCACTAGTTCTGATGTTGAGGTATTTGTGCTGAGACCCCAGAGTAGTGCACCTGGTGATCATGGGGGTCTCTACAGTATCAGTAGAGGAGATGAGGGGGAGAGTCAGTAAGGTAATGGAGGAGTATGGAGATTTAGTTGATATTAGCTTTCAGATATGAGAGGGGATGATGTTCAGAACAAGGGATGTGAAGGTGAGACTGAGGGTGGCTGGGAGGGAGGTGATGGGGAAGGTAAGTGACTGGCTGAAAGCATTGAAGTGGGACCCAGTTGAGTGCAAGGTATCAAGAGTGAGAGAGACTGAGAAGAAGGAAGAGGATTTGTTGACTGTACTGTGGGAGTTGAAAGAGGCTGTAGAGTAAAGAGCAAAGGCTTAGAAGGTCTTTGAGAATGTGACAGTGGTGGAGGAGATCAATGGCAAGAAGGTATGAGTAGATAAAATAGCATGAGAGAGAGAGCAGAAAAGGTATATACAGAAGGATCTACTGGCAAGCTTTAAGGAGAAGACAGGTGTCAGAATGGTGCCTCCACCAGGGCACACCAGTGGCCTTAAGATGTTGCAACATGCCCCCCAGTATAAGAAGATTATTGGGGAGGATGAGTCTGAGTTTTTTGTTGACTTGGATGAGGAGAAGGAAGACCAGGCTGGGGCAGAGGAGGCCCTGGATATCAACTTGGTACTGGAGACTGAGAGGGAGGATGTGGTGATGAAGGAGATGAAGAGCATGAGCTTTGGAGTTCCAGATATTAAGCTTGGAGAGATAGTAGTTGGGGTGGTGGGAGTGCAATCTGGAAAAGATGAAGAAGGGGATGCTGTAGTGGCTAGCAGGACTGGAGAGAGCAAGAGACCCATGACTCTAGGCATTGGTCATATTAGGGGGGCAGGATAGTTACTGGCTACATTTAATGATCTGGTGGCAGATCAACTTATGGAGGTAGACTTCTGTGTCCTGGGGAAGGTAGAGTGGCAGGGCATTCTGACTGGAGAGAGAGTATTGGAAAAGCTGTTGATGGAGGTGCTGGAAATCATGCTAGAGGAGGAGGGGTATGAGGTAGATACAAGAAGGGAAGCTGAGTTGAGAGAGGCAGCAAGGTGGGCAGTAGAAGAGTATTGGGTGGCAAAGAATGGAGTTGAGCTGTGGTGGTCAGTCTGCAAGAACTACAGAGAAGAAGTAAAGGAGAAAGATAATGAGGCTGCTCAGGAGGTTGTGGCTGCATTGGAAAGAAACAAGATTGAGGAGGATGAGGTAGAGGCTGAGTGTCTCTTGGACCTATCTAGGATGGACATTGAGCTGGAAGTCTGAAGGGACTGGGAAAGTGGTACTATCTACAAACATTATTCCCTATAAACAGTATAACTAATATTTTATCCTTAAATATTAATGAGTTGCAGGGTATGGGGCAATATTGGAACATATTTGAATGGCTAAGAGGATTATAGAGTGATCTCTTTCTTCTGTAGGATGTAAGATGTAAGGAGGAGGCAGACAGGCTGAATTGGACTAAAGAGTGGGATGGGGTGGCTGAATGGTATAGAAGTATTGGGATCTTGATTTGCAAGGGCAGAGGAGAGCTGGTGGACATTGGGGGATGGGGTGAATGCCTTGTTTGGGAAATGTGAAGGAGGCCAGGGTGGGGCCCAATAGTGGTTGAATCATATTACTGTCCAGCACTCCATGGTGAGAGAGTGGACTAGTTGGAAGGGCTGCTGGAGGATATATCACTGAAGGAAGCCATGGTGGATATCCTGGGTGGAGATTTCAATATGGTGCAAGATACCACTCTGAATCAGTCAGATGGGAGAGCAGGAGTAGTTGGCCACAGTGGAGGGTTGGGCAGATGGTAGTGGGGAGGGGTCTGGACATTTGTAGCTGAATTGTGCTCTGCTGGCAGATGGGGATCTATGGGAGAAGTGGGAGGGAGAGGTGGTGACAAGTATTGCTAGGTAGAGGAAAGAGGGGACCCCAGTGGGGATCTGGTGGCTGAAGCTGAAGGAAGCAGTGAGAATGTACTGGGGTGAAGCTGGGAGGCAGAGAGGGAGGCTCCAGAGAAAAAAGGAGTTGTGGACATCCTGCTGGTTGGAACAACTACTACTGTAGTAGTCAGATTTGAAGATACAAGTAGAGGAGGAAGAAGAGGACTGGTGGATAGCTTGGATAATGATGGAGATTGACGAATTGAAAGGAGTCTGGAGAATGGAGGAGGAGAGTAGCATGCAGGAGATGGCAGTGAGGCTCAGGTTGCAGGGGCTGGAGGAGGGAGAGAGGCCGACTAAGTATCTCTCTGGACTGCTGAGGGCAAGGAGAGTAATGCAGCAGTGAGAGGAGATCATTGGAGTGGCTGCTTTGTAACTGGGGTCCAGGGGATCCTTGGAGAGCTTAAGAATTGGTGGGGGAAACTGTGAAGTGAGAAAGAAGGAGGTGCCAATGGTGAGGACATTGAGGAGTATTTGGAGGATTGGTGTTCCCCAGAGATAGAAGGGCTAGAGAAACTGGCAAGACCAGTGAGAGAAGAGGAGATTTGGCATATCCTGGCAGATACAAAGTCAGAGACTGCCCCTGGAGAGGATGGGCTGCCCTGGGACTTCTGGAAGAAGATGATAAAAGTGGATGAGGTGCTCCAGAAAGTGAGAGATACATATGAGTGATAAAGTGATTGAGTCCAGTTTCTGGCTTAGTGGTCAAAAGCTGGAATTGGTGGCACTACTTTATAAGGAGAAGAGACAGAGGGAGGACTGGAAGAATTGGAAACCAATTATACTACTGGATATGGATAGGAAGTTGGTCATGAAGATGCTGGTGGCAAGGCTGCAAGTGGTGGCACAGCAGGTCCTGAGTGAGGAGTAGCAAGGATTTGTTGGGGGGTGTTTGATCAGAGATAGCATGGCTTGGGTGCATGGTATTATTGAAGGGGCTAGAGCTACTGGGGTGGATGGCTGATTGGTATTTTTTGACCAGGAGAAAGCTTATGACAGGGTGCAGCAGGTCTGGCTGGGGAATGTGTTGGAGTGGATTGGGATATCTAAGGGACTGAGGAATGCTATTATCCATCTTCTGAAGAGAAGTTAGGTGGCAATTATAGTGAATAGACATAGAGGAGTCGCTTTCCCTCTTGGGCATGGAGTGCTCCCCTGTCACCTATTCTTTATGCACTATCCTTGGAGCCACTGTTGGACAGAATTAAGCAGAGGATCGAAGGGCTGACTGTAATGGGTGTGAATTGGAAAGTGGGGGCCTTTGCTGATGATATGGTAGTGGGCTTAGACACTACTGAGGATGTGGCAGAGCTTAAGGAGGCTGTAGGATAGTATGAACAGTGCTCTGGGCAGAAGCTAAACTGGTACAATTGTGAAACATTGGTCTTGGAGAATGGATTAGTTGGAGGAGACATTATTGGAACTATTGTTTCCCCTGGAGAAGCAGTGTAGTAATTGGGGATTTTCGTCTCAGTGTATGGTTCAGTATTACCTAAGGCCTGGTGGGAGGCCAAGGTGGGAGTATTGGGAGATGTACTGAAGAGCTGGGGAGGGCAGTGCATTTCTCTGGCAAAGAGGGTGACTATCTTGAATATTTACTGGATGCTGAAGCTATAGTACCTGGTGTACCACCTGGACTTTCTGGCATGAGTGATCAAGAGGCTGCTGAAGTTGGTGAGAGAGTGGATCTGGGTGAGTTGTAGGAGTCAGATAAAGTGGGAAGTTTTGGTGATACTGATAGAGAGGGGGGGCCTGGAGCTTATGAACTTCCCCAAACAACTGCACTGTCTTTATGTCTGGTGGTTGAAGAGGGTGGCAGTGCTGAAAGGGGGCAGCTGCATTCCATTGATGCAGAAGGTGTGGAAGGCAAGATATGCTCCCTGGGGGTCATCTGGGGACTTATTGGCATTAGTGGAGAGGAGTGGAAGTAGAAGGCTATAGTATAGGGGGTTTTGGTGGGGGGTGGCTGAGAGGGCACACAGGATTAACATTAGGTAGGAGGGACATGTTGAGGTGGAGCAGCAGGAAGTAGGGATGTGGCAGTGACATAGGTTGCTGCTGGGAGGAGTGCTGGCAATGGACTTTGACCTGGGGGCCAGAGTGAAAGTCAATATAGTATGGGGCAGGACCTTTGGCTGGAGGGATGGCAGTGAGCAGGGATTGGAGAATAGTGGGACTGGAGGGGGCTGTGGACCTGAGGGGTGGAGACAAAGAAGTGGTTGTCCCCCAAATACTGAGTGGTATGGTGGAGGGTGCTAAGGCAGAATGTAATGTTGAACTTCAGGTCAGTTTATCTGGTCCTGGGAGGGGTATTTGAGTGTAAGGAGTGCTTGGGAGTTGGGCAGGAGAGAGGTTGGTGCAGACCCCAGAACATTGGCTAAGAGAGTATAAGATACTGGGCAGCTTCTGGGAGGTGGTAGGAGATAGATTGGGAGAGGTCTACAGGAGTCAAGGGGCTGGTCACTGGGAAGTATTGAAGGGGTGAATGTTGGAAGGAATTGGTGTTGAGTGGCTTACATTAGGGTGGGCTTTGTTGATCTGGATGGGGCTTGCAAGTTATTGGCAGGTGGTGTTTGAGGAGAGCAGGCTGATGACAAGAGAGGAAAAGGTGATGAGGTGGGAGGGTTTGTTGGTGGACCTGCTATCGGGGTGGCAGAAAGGATAGGGCCCACAGTGGGTCACTATCAGAAGTTAGTAGAGATCATCTGTGATAAGAGTGAGGGTAGGGTGCAAGTGGTTGATGGGAAAGTTGTTTTGCAAGAGTGGGGGTAGGTGGGTGAGTGAATGAGGGTGTAGAATAGAGTAGAGATAGGGTGGGGCTACCAATGTGGTAAATACATTTTGCTTCTATGAAGTAGTAGGTCTTATGTAGCTGCAGTATATCTTGGTTTTGAGTATAAGTCCATCCAGAGTCCTAAGTTAGTAGGTTTGATTTGTAAATATTTGATATATAAGATAGGGTCTATTCCATTTTATTTCAAGTTTGGCACTTCAGTTCTCTTCTGTGATAGTATGATATATAAAACGTACTATCTAATAAGCATAAGTTCAAGGTCAGCTTTTCATTCATAGTGCTTCTATTATTATTCTTATGCTTTAGTGATAAATCCTTATACTTGCTGGCTATATTTCATATAACCATATGATTTCTTTAGTGACTTTTTTGTCAAATCCAGTTAGATTGGTTCTGCAGGTTCTTGTACTTCTCAGCCATACCCCAAATAAAAGGGGGTCAATTGGGTAGCAGTTGCCTTTGAAGTATGGATGCTGAATAAAATTACCAGAAGGTAGATATCCTAGTTCAGATAATCTCTGATTCTGCTGAGGCCTTGTTTGATAGTCTGGTTCATTCACTCAGTAAGTCTACTTATCTGTGAGTAGTAGGCTGTTTTTGGATATAGCTTGATCTTGAAGTTACTTATAAAGATCTTCATAGTTTTATTGACAAATTCTTGACCTTATTCTATAATGATATCTTTGGGAATATCATGGTCACTGATAATTTTATTGTATAAGATCCCAATAATTGTCTGAGCATCAGCATTCTCAATGGCAAAAGCTTCAGACTATTTCATCAGTTAGTCTTCAATGGTGAAAATATAGTATTTTCCTCAGTAGATTACTGGTAGGGGTCTATTAATGTCAATTCTTAATCTTTGAAAGGCTCTTACTGATACTGGAATCAACATTAGTAGTACTTTGTCAGTTGGCTTTTGTCAGTATATTTGGCAAGTATCACATTGTTAAATGAGCATTGAAATTTGTTTCCTTAAATTAAACTACTAGTATTACTTCTTGATTTTTACAATAGTGATTCCAATTCCTCAGTATACATGTTGATCATAATTGGTTATTAGTATCTTCAATATTTCTTCTTTTTTAGAATGTAGGTATTCTGATCTCCTTTTATTCTCTAATATTTGCTCTCATCTTCTTGATAAATAGCTTGTGACCTGGTTGAATTTCTTTTTTGAAGCTCTTATATTGTAGGCTCTAGGTGAGGGTGAGGTACAGTTCTTGGTTCATTTGGGTGAACAGGAAGCAGCCTTCTCTCATAAGGGCTTCTTTCCTTCTTATTGAGTTTATGAGATTCTTGACAAAGTATCAATATTGGAGTTCTTGATATCTTTCTTATAGAAAATAGTAAACTGATATTCCTGCAGAGAAATGATCCATCCAGCAAAGATTCCTGAGGCCTCCAATTTGTTGAACAACTATTGTGGGGCTTAATAGTCTTTAATGAGAGTAAATCTCTTTTCCAAGAGATAGTACTACTAGGCATTTCAACTTAGTAGCTCTATAGTTTACTTGTGTTTTATTTGTAGCCTTACTAGTATATGTATATTAATATACTCTCTCTTCTGGTCATCTTGCTAGAAGAGAATTAATTTAAGTCCAAGGGTTGAGTTATTAGTTACCAAGATAAATAGTTTGTCAAAATTTAGTTATGGTTTCAGTGAGAGTATTCTTGAGTAGGTCAATTGACTTTTGTTGAGTTTTCTTCTAGTAGAATAGTTGGTTCTTCTTGGAGTTATCTCAGGGTGATACTGCCTTGTCTGAAACCTTAGAATGAATTACAGTAGAGTACTAAGATGAGAAAGAATAGGATCTTGCTGAGATCAGAATTGTATAGTTCTTGGCTTTCTCCACCTTATGAGAGTCAGTATATTGTGACAAGCCAAGAAAGTGAACCACCTGAATTGCAAGATGACATGAACATTAGCATAGCATAGTAATCAGCCCAGCAACTATTGCTGCAGAAAAACTGTATAAATAACTCAGATAGCTAAACAGAGAAATGATCTGTCCTCTGAGAGAACACTGTCCCCTGAGGGAATACCATCCCCTGAAGGAACACTGTCTCCTGAAGAAATACCCTCCATAAATAGTAACCTATAATTAGCTAGATAGCAACCACAATGTATAAAATACCCCAGAGACAAGAGTGAATAAATCTCAGTTCTGAAAGTTCAAAAAGCAAAAGTCAATTGTCTGGTACACTTAGGAGGAGAAACCTGCCAATGAGCCACTGCTAAGAAATTGTGAGCATTGTTCATTTCTACTCCGGTCCACTTTCCGATATAAAGAAGTTCATCGTTTCTCAGTTTTGCCACTAAGTTCAAGTGAAGAACTTCGCCGCCTTTGGTTCACTTGCCAGATAAGCCTGAAGAAGTCTGCTATTTTATTCAAGTTCACCACCAGAAAAGGCCACCATTTTTAAGTAATCCACCTCGAAGCCAGTCTTGATGCACCTTTGCAGTGATTCAGTTCATGCAAACGAAGCAGTCCTGACACAACTTTGCCAGCTGAAGTCCATTTTCAAGAGATCCGCTGCTTAAGAAATAAGCTGCTATTTTCAAGTCCACATCCAAGTCCACGTTTTTGTCTGTGGATCTGCTGCATTCTGCTGATCCACATTTGTCCATCATTCTACATTGTCCACTGATCTACCACATACTGCTGATCTGCCTCACTTAGTCTACCATTTTCAAGTCCATGCTTTTATCTGCTGATCTGCATTGTCTGCTAAACCGCATCATTTGAAGCCTGCACTTAAGAAACCCACCACATTTAGTCTGCTTGCCCGAATAAGGAACCTGATTGCCCGTTATGAATCCAGAGAACCTGCACCCTTAAGGAAACTGATTGTTGGTTCCCAGAGAGCCCACTTATAAGGAAATCCACCAAATTTGCTGTGATACACAAATTATCCACCATCACTCAAGAAGGAAATCCACTCACAGGAGACTGTCCTACAGACCACACTACCCAAGAATGTCACCAAATTAGGAAATCGAATGCTCGCAGAAAGTCTCCAGCTGTTGAATATTATACCATTAGACACCAATACAAGGAACCTATACATATTATCAGAACATTTTGTTGCTTTTTGACAAAGTAACTGGGGGCTCAAGCCAATCTACAATAGCCACCCAACCTTATAATTTACCTCTATTGAGCCAGGTACATTACAATATATACCTTGAGCTGAGATAACATATCCAAGATATTTGACTTGATGTTTTCAAAGAAGTATTTCTTAGCATTGAGTCTAAGTTCTGAGTTTCAGATAGTATTAAATACTTCATGAAGATCTTGCAAATATTGCTTAAATGTCTTGGAGTAAATGATTACATTATCTATATATACTAATACATATCTTTCAATGAGGTCCTACTAGACATGGTTTATCATTCATTAAAATGAGGCAGGTGTATTATAGATTCCAAATGGTATTTATATATATTTATACTGTCCTTATCTAGTAATGAAGTCCATCTTGCAGACATTATTCTTGGCAATGGATATTACTTTAGAACTGGTCATTCGTGGTCATGTACTTGGCTTTTCCAAGGGCATTAAGGGGGTAATCTATTCTTAGCAGTGGGTAGCCATCTTCTATAGTGACTTTGTTGAGCTTTCTGAAATCCAGATCTAATCTCCATTCTCTTTTCTTTGATACAATGATTGCTGGAGATGCTCAGGGGCTTGATGAGTGTCTATTAACTCCATTCTATAACCAAAGTATCATATTGCCAAAAAAAAATGATAAGAATAATGAAAGAAAGCTAGCTATAAGCTGTATGTATGAAAAGGGAAATATGAATCATAGGTTTGACAATATAGAAGCATGTGCTTCCCAGGCATTCATATGTGAAGGGGCCATTTATTAAACATTGACCAAGAGAGAAGAGAGGGAGGGGTATGCAAAACTGAAGATACAAAATACATATGACTATATACTAGAGTGGATGGTAAGAAGAAAAGAAATAATGAAAAAACTGCACTGCATATAAAGCTGGCCTACAATAACTGGTTAAGCTAATACCAGTGTATACTAACTTGGCTAAGCTAATTTGATTCCCCAAGACTAGAGCTAATGTATGAATTTAATGTTCTGCAAGAAACCAGTCTAACTGAGGAGGGGAATAAGTGCATAAATAATGTATATAATGAGTGATATTGACTACTTTGCTGTAGTTTTAATAGTATTCAAAACTATATCAAAGTATCAATCACCAAAATAATAGTAACAATGATGAAAGGAAGCTAAATATAAGCTGAATATATAGAAAAAGGATATATGAAACATGGGTTTGGCAATATGGAAGCATGTACTTCCCAGATATATCTTTTGTATTCATATTCAAAGAGGCCAACTTCACAGCAGGCCCAGGGTAGATGTGGCTCCTAAATTAGAGTACTGCCAACTATCTGTAGATAGTTACAGCCACTACTAGCCAAACCCATGGGCTGTGAAAAGAGAAGTACAGCCAATGTAGGGCAGAATGCATTCTTATTACCAGATATAGTGCAAAAATACTATAGATCACTAGTGGCCTGACAACTATATAATATAATCAGAATAACCTATAGTAGCCAAAAGTGTTTTATCTCAAATATAAATATATAACTGTGAATGCCAACAATGGGCAATGTGCCCATCAATGGAGACTAAATTGTATTAATAAATATAAAGTAATGTAATTATGCATCAGTCAAAGATAGAAGCCAGAATTTTCTAGCTATATTGGCAAAACCTTCACAATATTATCAATAGTAGTATAGAGGCAGTCAAATGTATTAGAGAATTCCAGAAATATCTCACCCACAATACCAGACTTGGTGTGAGAGAGATACAGGATTCAGAATAGTCAAGAAGATGTGGTATCCCAGTACTATTAAAGATTACAGTGGCATGCCTGCCAGGGTGAATTAAGTAGCATACTGTCAAGGGTTATAAGTTCACTGATACATATATCAAATCATAGAATGCAGTATATACTACTACCCAAATAGTAGCACTAGATTATAAAAATAGTTTATAATTATAGTATATAGTTTACTATTGCTGGCCAACTATAATATCTAGTAGATCAATAGCTTATCTTGTAATAGAAAGGCTACAGCCTCTTCAATATTATATATATGTATAGAGGAAACAGATAAGAGTTTTAGTATCAGGCTAGAGGCTCTCAGACTAGATGTGAGACTACTGATAGAGATAGTATTTGAAATGATGGTGAAGCTAAAGTGGGACATGATGAAGGTTAGGACCAGGTCTTGGGTGTAGGATGGAAGATGGCCAAGATAAGATAATGAATCAGCAGGATTATATGCTAAAGGAATATACCAAGAATGAATATCAAAGTCAATGTCATGACATAATTGGATAATACAACATATTAGATCAATAATGAGGGGATGATAATGAGTATATATGCTTCATAATGATTCCACATTGAGCAGACTATTACACTACAAAATGATATATTGGCCTTAAAACAATAAGCTCCAAATAGAGAGTAAAACCCAGATAGTGAACATTTCCTTCTAAAAAATATTATAACTACTACTCCAATCTACAAATAATGGATCCCAATGAATGTTTCAACAATAATGACTGAACAGACCACCAGCACCCAGGAACCCAGAGGTATTGGTAAATAACTTACAGTTGAATCAGTTGGAGTGAATAAGAAGACAATGATCCATCTATAAGTTCAGAATTTTCCACCACTACTATAGATTGAGCAGCAACTGCCTAGATAGGTAGTGATGGCCACAATGTGGCAGTTTTCAAGACAAAATGCAATGAATGATAAAATTACAAAATACTTTCCCATCAGAAGAATTTGAATGATATATATGAGATGGCCAAACAGAGATTGGGCTTTAGGATAAAAGTAAGAGCAAGGATGAGGATGATACTGGCCAGAGGGTGTAAGTTATTCTGCTATAATGGTAAGAATATAGTTATATTTTTCAGAGGGAAGGCTAATAATTATTTTTGGCATATTAAGTAGGAAGCCCATATATTTATTTATGGCATCAGTAGAATATCTTTTGATAGTTTGAGCAGAAGACTGAACTGAGATGTAATCTTGTAAACCTATGCAAATAATACATACACTGATATTGAATGTGAGATATAGATAAAATCATTAACAAAATACCATAGGTAGGAAAGAATATACAACTGCTGGCAGATTCACAATAACAGATACATGAGGGAGATAAAGATAAATAGGGCTGAATGAAGCTTGAATGGTAGAAATATGTCCAGAAAGAAGAAACTAAGCCAGCAGATACCTTGTATAGCCCAGTCAGAATGATGAATTAGAATTATTTGAAATGCCTCTGCCATATCTGCCTTCCAAAAATATGCCATAGAGCAAATAGATAGCAGAAGTTGAATGACTGACTAAATAGATTGATACTGGATGGAAAACTCTTCTGAACTAATACTTTCATTTTCAGAAGCTCCTTCTGGAAAGGAAAGATACTGGATCATATGAAACTTAAGTAAGTGCTCTTGGATATGGTGTCTAAGAGAGTATTATTGAATAGGCAGAATTTAGGATGGTAATGAGATGAGAGATAGAAATGGACCAAGGCAGTGAGTTTGGATAGTACATTGTTTATCAGTGCCTCCTGCTGACTGAATGCTGATGTGAGGTTGTCAGATATACATTCAATACAAAGTTTTGAGTATAAGTGATTATTAAATATAGGCATACATATATGATGGAGGCCAGATAAGTGAAACTGAATGAGAGATTGATCAGAGTGAAGACAGAAAGCACATTGCTACTTGTTAAGATGATATAGAATTGATGCTCAAGTGGCTAATAGTGATATAGTAAGATTAACTATATTGAGTAGAGCATAATATATCAGAATGAGATCTATAGCAGAAAATGCAAATATAAGCCCAGCCACAATTACTGCAGTAGCTAATACTATTGTCTTTTCATTGAAAGAGCTATGTATGACTTTGGAGCCATTGAGTGAGAGATCATTATTATGATACAGGACAATAAGCTACTCCTTATATAAAGTCCACAATTCTGGGGTTGGTAGAGAGAAAAGATAGCAGAAAGCTCTGATATAGAGAGTTCTGGTGGGGGGGTGGCTGAGAGGGCACATAGAATTGGTATTAGGTGGAAAGGCTATGTTGAGGCTGGGCAGCAGGATATGGGGATGTGGCAGTGGCAGAGGCTGCTGCTGGGGGGGG
>RQIL01005409.1:0-12707 GCA_003951145.1 Jimgerdemannia lactiflua
AAAAAAAAAAAAAATGCAGCAAAGTTTCTTACAGTCTCATAGGGCAAATGGTAGTTTATTATCAATAGTACTCAAAGAGGTTGACTTCAGATTAAGGTTCAAGCCCAATACATATTATGATGTGCACAATTGACAATGCAGAGTACAAGTGACTGCTAAGATCAGATAATATATAGCATGACAATCAAGTGAACAATCTAATGCATCAAGTGACCACCACCCCAAAAGAAGCAAGGATAATATGAGCCAAAATGAAAGAACATGTTACTTAAAGAAGACCCAGCCCCAGCCTTGGAATCAGTATTAAAGAACGAAGAACTTTCCCACAATGCCTCCTACTTACCACTCCAATCAGACTTCCTGCTACTCTACTCCTTTGCCTAGGCTGAAGGCCCTGGTCTTCAAAGCTATCAAGAAGGCTATTTGGTGCCCTGATACCTCCAAACATCTGAACTTCTACACTGAGGACCTTAGGCACTTCATTAACTATCAGTACATAATGATCTAACAGCTCAAAGATACTACTGAATGAATGACCTTCTGGCATGATTATGAAATTGGACACTACCTTTGCAATGAAACTCAAGAAGATGACCAGGAAGACCTCATTACTGTATTGTTAACCACTAGCCAGCTTGTCAAAAAAGCCCTCTATGTCTACCAGATATTTTGCCATATTCTCTGAGCTATAGCACATTTGTAAGGAGTAATTATTGGAAGCCTCACCTGCCTGATAGTTGAAGAAGCCAACTGGATAGAAGCTGAAGTAGCCAACTATATCAGAAGTAACCGCATCACAGTGGAAAGCCAACAAACTGAACCCACTTTGCCAGGTTTTCACACTACCCCCCTCTAAGATAACCATCAAGGTCACCTCATGAGCCTCATAGAGATATTTGAAGGACCACCCATCACTGTTAAAGCACTCACCAGAGCCACCCAAATGACCCACCATCCTGTCAGCCTTAATTTGCACCATATCATTTGGGAGCCAAATCAAGAGGAAGCTCAAGAAGTCCCTGTCTTTGAAGAGAAGGATCAAGAACTCTAATATCTCACTCCTGAAGCAGTCCTTTCTGATGCTGAAACCAATGAATCCTCAGAAAAAGAAGAGGGAGAGCAACAGAGAGTTTATCAGTCCTCTGTCTGTATTTAAGCTATCCAAGGATTAGAGAATGTCATTGAAGATGATTGGTCACTATTCTACTCCCTCACTTCTTGACCAGTACTTCCCCCTTTCAAAGAATGGAATGACAAAGTCACACCCCAGCAAGATGACTTGTTTGCCACTGATGAGGGTTACTATACCATTTAAAGCTGATAAATATCCTTATACCGAATTTGTCAGCAACCCTAACCCCATATCAGCAGTATAAATATCCATCACATCATACAAGCTATTGAGATTACAGGTTACAACTCGATATAGATAATTTGTGGCGCAGTGGCATTGGAGTGACATCATCAATAATCGCATAAAAGCGCGTAACATTGGGTGATCAATAAAAACACTACTCTTCTTTTTCCTATTCCTCCTAAGTTCACAACAAAGGTTATGAGCCCCGGTTAGCGGATAATACATACCTCTTTAGTATATGCTACACTATAATGTACGAAGATGTCAAACCCAGGAAGCCCAAGCTCAAGTACTACGATGCCAAGCCCGGCAAGTAACACAAGCGGAATGAGTACCGGCGTGGGTACCACAGTCCCTCTGGTGGCGGCTACAATGACAAGAAGGACGATTCCTGTCTTCGACGGTAAGGATTACGCCATATGGGCGTACCATATGAGGAACCTCTTGGAGGAATGTGGTCTAGAGAACTATTGGAAGCCACAGGCGCAGATAACGAGATACGACCCAGCGAAAGATCGCAAGGCGTTGAGGGAGATCATGTTCACTCTATCAAATGAGCAAATGAAACTTGTTATGAACACTACAACGGCAAACGAAGCCTGGGAGAATCTACATGATCACCATCAACAAGCATCCGCGTCCAACAGATTCCACCTGAAGGGACAATTATTTACTCTACGGATGAAGCTCAAGGAGAGCATTCAAGAATATGCCAACCGCGTCAATGATCTGACAAATCAGGTGAACTCACTTTCTACGCCAGCAGACCTCATCAGGGAGGAAGACAAGGTCCTGGCCCTTATACGAGGCCTTCCAGACATGTATAACATGGTCATATCCGCTATGCGGGAATCCGATAAACTTTCAGACTACAAGCACATCATCATGAGCCTATTAAACGATAAATTGAGGCAGAACAACGGCGCAAACGAAGACTACAATGAGAAAGCATTCTATGGCATGCGTGGTCGAGGCAAAGGAAAGCCAAGTAAAGGATGAGGTCAACGAGATGGTCAATGCGCCAAGTTTGGCGGTAAGTGCTTCTACTGTGATAAGCCTGGACATTGTGTCCAAGACTGCAATCTAAAGAAGAAAGAAAAGGGAGACCAATGTGGTCAGGCAAACGTTGTGGACACCAACAATCAGAGCAGTGATAGGATGTTTTTCGCAGAAGCGGAGAGCTGCCAACATGCAAACGTAAGCACGAGCGCTAACATGTGCAGCGAGGAAGTTTGGCTCATAGATTCCGGCACAACACAACATATGATGGTGCACCATGAATGGTTCTCTACATACGAGAAGTTCAAGCATCCCGTACCTATCAAACTAGGCGACAACAATGTTATCTATGCTCAGGGCAAAGGAAATGTCGGTATACACCTGCATGGAAAGATCAAAAAACCCTCAGGCACCTTTGCAGATGTACTATACGCTCTGGATATAGGCAAAAATCTCTTCTTGATAGGATGAATGATGGCCCGAGGAGACAAAGGAGTAAACATATACCCAAATGGAGTAACGGTAATCGATCTAAAGAACAATAAGGAATTAATATATGTGTCAAAAAGAGGAAATCTTTATGCAATCGACGGCACGCCGAACGGTACATCGGTACACTCCACAATGACAAACGACACCTGGCACATATGGCATGAATGGTTAGGACATATCGGCCAGACAAGCTTAGAATGGATGATGAGGAATAGCTCAGTGAAAGGATTGCTGAACTGTATATCTCTGAATTTCTTTTGTGATGATTGCGCGGCGAATAAGGCTTCTCGAAGGTCTTTTCAGGAACGGATGAAACGAGTGAGCAGCATACTTGATCTTATACATATGGACATCTGCGGTCCCATGCGTACATCATCACATTCCAGGAAGAAGTATTTCATTACTTTCATAGACGACTACACTTGTAAGACTCATGTATACTTCCTCTTAGCAAAGAGTGAAGCATTCGAAAAATTCAAAGAATTCAAGGCGAGCATGGAGAATGATATGAAACGTTGGATAGGGATACTACGCTCGGATAATGGGACAGAATACATAAACAAGTCCTTTAAACAATTCTTCAAAGAGCATGGAATATGACATACTAGAATGGCTCCCTATACTCTGCAACAAAATAGCGTGGCAGAACGGTTCAATCGAACAATCGTCGAGATGGCTCGAATGATGATGAATGCAGCTGGCTTGCCGCAATCCTTCTTAGCCGAAGCATTGAATATGGTGGTATATATATGCAATCGATGCATTTCTCGAGCCTTAAGTAAAGAAAGTGACGTACAGTTTAAGGATGATAACCTTACACCTGAAGAACTGTGGAGCAGATCCAAGCCCGACATCTCGCACTTACGGACATTCGGAAGCGAGGCTTATGTATTGGATAAAGGTGGAAATAGAGGAAAATTCGAGCCTAAAGCAGATAAACATATATTCCTTGGATATGACGGATCAGCATATAGGTTGTGGAACATACAAAAGCATGGTATAGTCATCTCTCGCGACATTCAGTTCAAAGAAAAAGTAAAGGAAATTTGCATGGAAATTCCTATACCTGTGACCAATCCAATAGTGAGTGGAACTACACCAATGGCGAGTGGAACTATGCTAACGGTGAGCGCGAAAACTACACCAACAATTCCGGCAACAATGGTACAACCTATGCCAATGAGATCAACGGCGCAAGTACCTATGAGACCCCCTGAACCGAGAATTACGGAGATTGCAGATGATAATGAAGAAGAAGACATTCCTCCGAAGGGCAAGAAAAAGCACAAATCTGGGATGGATAACGAAGTTCAAGCGGATCTGGGAAATTACTGGGATCCACCCAAGTTATCTCGTCACAAACAACATCATGTGAACTATGCCTGCGAATGCGCTTACATAGCAATGACCAGTGAGCCGGCACACTATGACGAAGCCATTAATTCAAGTGATAAAAAGAAGTGGAAAAAGGCTATGGATGAGGAGTATAATTCACTCATCGAGAACGACACATGGGACTTGGTCCCTCTTCCGGCAAATCGGCAAGCCATAGGATCCCGATGGGTGTATAAAATCAAGTGTGATAGCAACGGCAGCATAGAGCGATACAAGGCCCGATTTGTGGCAAAGGAGTATTCACAGGACTTTGGGGTCGACTATGACGAGACCTTTTCTCCGGTATTTAAGCTTACTTCACTTAGAATACTTCTTGCGATCAGAGCCAAATATGACTATGAGATACATCAAATGGACGTTAAGACAGTCTTTCTAAATAGAGATGTGGATACCGAACTATATGTTCTTCAATCACAAGGATACGAACTCTGCGACAACAAGAAGGAGTTAGTATGCAGACTACGCAAAGGCCTCTATGGCATAAAACAGGCGGCGAGGCTGTGGAATCAAAAGATTGATGATTATCTCATAGAAGAGAATGGGTTCAAATGATGCGAAGTAGACCCATGCATATACACTCGTTATACATCCTCAGGAATGGTGTACCTGGGAATTTGGGTTGATGATATCATTCTGGTTGGAACGACAAATGAGATTAACGAAGTAAAGGCGGCACTATGCAAGAAGTTCAAGATGACATATTTGGGTGACGCGTCTTTCCTTTTGGGGATATCCATCATACGTTACAGGAGCGCGCATACTGCTAAGAAGCCTACATTCAGACAATACTCAAGCAATTCGGCATGAGCAAGTGCAAGCCAGTCGGAACACCGATAGAGACGTCTGTGAGACTAAAGAAGTCTGATGCACCCGACGAAAATGACAAAGACATTCCCTATCGACAAGCAGTAGGATCTCTTATGTATCTGATGCTCAGGACGAGACCCGACCTATCATACGCAATCAACAAAGTGGCGCAATACGCATTGTGCTACGACAACTCGCATTGGATGGCAATCAAGCGCATATTCAGATACATTAAAGGCACAAAGAGTTATATGCTCAATCTGGATGATAAAGGAGTAAGCGGGAGTACCATTACAGTAAGTCTTTCTGGCGCATGTGATGCTGATTGGGCTGGAGACTTGGATGACAGAAGGTCTATGACAGAATACTTCTTCTATCTCGATGATGGTGGAGCCATTTCATGGCAAACTCATAAGCAATCATCAGTGGCAACGTCATCTATGTAAGCGGAATATCAAGCATTGTCAACAGTGACGAAGGAGGCCATCTGGCTTCATGAACTACTAAAGGATCTGGGATTCACTCAAGGATCTACGACTATATGACAGGATAACCAATCCACCATTGCTTTGGCAAAGAACCCTATACATCATGCAAGGACCAAGCATATCGATATACAGTACCATTACATATGAGAGTGTATTGAAAACAAGGCTATACGCCTGCTATACATCCCTATGGAGCAAATGGCAGCAGATTCACTAACAAAGACCCTTCCAAAGGCAAAGTTCGACTTTTGCATGCAAGGAATGGGTATAATGACAAGCGGTGAGCAAATTACAGCAAACGACAGGTAGAATGAGTGTTACGGCAAATATTTGTGATGGAAACCTATAATATTACTCAGGATTTCCATTTTTCACTACTTCTTTTACCTATTTTCATGCTTATAAGTGGGGAATTTCGACATTTTTAGGTCATCTAGACAGCATCCCATTGGTAATGTTTTGTTTTGCTTAGCTTAGCTTGGCTTTATCTTGTTGAGTAGGAGTGTTGAGATTACAGGTTACAACTCGATATAGATAATTTGTGGCACAGTGGCATTGGAGTGACATCATCAATAATCATGTAAAAGCGTGTAACATTGGGTGATCAATAAAAACACCACTCTTCTTTTTCCTATTCCTCCTAAGTTCACAACACAAGCTAATGGCACATCTGTATTCAGTAAACATCTGTCACATTATACAAGCCAATGGTGCATCTGTATTCAGTAAACATCTGTTGTATTGTGTGAGCCAATAGCGCATCTGTGTTTAGTATTACATCTGTATCCTTATCCAGCAGTAAACATTTGTCGCAGCCTGCAAGCCAATAGCTTAACCATATAACATAGCCATACTATAGTTAGTAACCAGATAGCAACCATATATTCGACATAAGAAAACCTGTATAAATACCCCCCCAAACTGCAGTGAATAAACCTCAGTCAATTGGCTTTTATCTGAATGACATCGAAGTCTAGTGTAAGATAAACCAACTTAAGTTTGAGTATAAGAACTTTGGGAAAGACTCCAAGAGCCAAGGATAACTCTTGTTCAAGGACCACTGACCATTATTCAAGTTTCAAGACTGAAGACCACCTCCAGAAAACCGCCAGGAAAACCATCAAGAACTGCCACCAAGTTAAGGAAACCACACTCAAGATTCAAGTCAGTCAAGTTACTTTTGCCACTACCAGCTAAGAAAAGCTGCCAGGAAACCATCACCAAGATCCCATTCGAACTGCTATTTGGATCATGCATTCACCCCTACATTCAAGATTCAAGACCTGTATATTTGAGTATAAAGACCCCCCCCTGAGACCCAAGGAACCCAAAGATACCCACTATGTATAGATATAAGACTGACAGGAAAGTCAGGACCACCGCCATTCACCTGTTGTCCTCAAGTTAATAAGTCAGATGGACAAGCAAGTCATTGACCTCTGTTTTCTTTATCTGTACTGTACTATGAACCACTAAGAATTATTGACTGACCATCATGGACCCTCTGCATATATTCAAGATATAGCATCACATACGTTGATAATCGACCTACATATTCAGCCTATATACCCAAGTAATCACCGCCCTGTAAAGTACAACTGAGTCATCATCAACCACTAAACAACTGAGCCATCAAAGCCCATCATCATCCATTATCCACCCAACTTCTTTCAATATATGAATCAAATGAGTCAATCACATGACCACCAACCTATATTCGCTCTTTTATTTCGACATACATATTGCATGCTTTGTCAAGTGGCACATTGAGCCATGCTTCAAGCTTATAGTTATACAAATCACATGCCACATTTTGGGGGCTCAACTGGGAATAGTTTTCTAAAGACTTGATCTTTTGGCTCAAGAACCCAGCAGCCATCTACATTGGAGACTCCAGGAGAACCTAGCCAGCAACAAGTGCAGAGACAGCCCTCTTCAGCAGAAAAGAAGGCCCACACCATTGTCAGGAGAGCAGTCAGAACCTTGCTCAAGAATAGTAGCCAGAAAACCAAATCTGAGAATAGAAGTGACCCAGACTATGGCTTAACCTTAAGGGAGAGAAGACAACTCAGAGAACAACTGGAACCCCTTCAGCTTCAAGACCTAGAAGAAGACCTTCCTAAAGAGTACCAGACCCAAATCTATAGGAAGAACTCTGACCAGAGTGACTACATCACTAGCCATCAATCAAGCCACCCCTTTAGACCAAGTTTACTTCAAAATATCTAAAGAAGAAGAGGACTATCATCTATATTCAGAAGACAAGTTCAATCCACACTACCATACAAACAGTTACCAACAAGGCAAACCAGATCTCATTACTTCACATTCACAAGGGACAGACAAGTTCAATACCAGTTATATCAGCCCTCTAGTACCTTCAATCACTCAGACCTCTGCACCTTGGTTACTTACACCCCACTACTATCTACAAGAAACAAGGAACAATGCTTCTCTTGAAGCCTTAGCATTTGATAGCCACTACCAGTCAATTAGGAGATCACCACCTTCAAGAACCTATACTCTGGCCTTAATCAGTAGACTCAGATCTCCTATATCACCAAGACACTGTCCTCTACTAGCACTCCCTATACATTGAGCACCTTTACCATCTTCTTCTCCACAAGGACCTTCAAGGAACACCACTTCTGAACCAGACTCAGACTATGAGGATAGTGAAGACAAGCCAGACATAAGTTACCTTTAGAAGTTTCCCAGAGCAGACAGCAAAGACATTGAGAAATTCATTAGAGAAATCGAGGTGCAAGCAGCCGCCAAGCAATGGGATGCCCAAAGACAACTCAGAATCATCAAGTCACTCTTGAGGGACCCAGCTCTACAGAGATACAACTAAGCCAAGGTTATCAAAGGAGATATTTATAGACAAGAATACATCAATCACCTTCAGAATGCAGACTATCTTGAAAGGTGCATCATCCACAAAAACTGGCTCCATGTACAGTTCAATGGTCTCAAGTATTAACAAGAAGCACAGGAGGCCTTAACCTATATGACTCAAGCACCTAATGAAACCCTGAAGAGTTTCTACCATCGAATCTAAGTGCAAATAATCAAGGCAAATCTGCTACCTACAGTCCAACTGGCATTGGCATCCACTACCTTCCTCAATGGCCTATACCCAGAACTCAGAAGGCAAGTCATTAGAATGGGATATCAGAGCATCAAGCAGTAAGTTGCTGGAGCGCAAGGATGTTGGAATGCAGACTACAGACTAGCCCAGCAAGATCACCATAAGCCAGCTAGAGCCAAGCCTCCAAGACCTCAAGGATCTACTATAGCAGAACAAGAGAATGCATTCCTTAGGGCCTGGTTGGCCAACTATGAGAACAGACCCCTGCCTTCAGCTCCAGTGCAATTCAGTCAACCACAACAGTAGTAGCCACTAAGAGCACAAGAGGACCCCATGACCATACTCACCAAACAGATGAAGGACTTAGTCATTGCAGTAGCACAGCTGAAGAATCAAGGAGGAAGACAACAAGATTATTGTCACGACAACCAGTCAGACTATTGACAACAAGATAACAGGAGTTCTTCTCAGGCACCACCAGCCACAACTATAGGCTCAGCTACAACCAGTCTCTATGTCCCTACCTGTTTCTACTGTAGAAATCAAGGCCACATCTAAAGGTACTGCCCAAGGAAGCAAGCTACTCAGTCCAATAACAGAAATGTCAATCTTATTTAGATGGATGAAGAGACATGAGAAATGGAAGAAGAAGCAGCCTGGCTCTATAGTCAAGATGATACCTATCTGTATTATGAAGCCTTCCTATCCAAGGTGACTTGGGATGCCACCCCCCCACAGACCAGAGGACAAGGAAGACCACTAAGGACCCCACTCCTGCTACCAGTAACAGTATCCACAGGCAAGCACCCAAGACATTGCCATTCCTCCTCAGATACTCTCCAGGAAAATGACAAGCGAGTCAGAAGAGACACCCCTGAGCCCAAGGCTGGACCATCAAGAATATCAAGAACCACCTCTCTGCCTGACCTTGAAAAGGATGAGCACATAAGTGTGGAGTCCTCAGCAGATGAGATGTCCACCAGGAATGAGAGACCTCGCCCTCAAGGAACCAAACATCAGAGAAGCAGTAAACCTCATGTGGCAGTCTCACTTTGGGACCAGATCCATCAATAGAATGCAGACCTTACCATTGAGCAAGTCCTCAAGAATGCCCCAGAAGTAAGGCAAAAATTTCTGAAGGAAGCCAAGGAAGATACCAAGAGACTCCCTATCTAAGGACTATACACACAAGAGTCCAGCACTATCCACATGGTGCATGAAAGTCGGTGACAGGATCATCAATCTACAAGACTTGCAAGCAGAAAAGTGCATAGAGAAAATGCCTGAATCCTTATCAATACTGGAGCAGCAGTCTGCATCATCACTCAAAGAATGCTGGAGAGAATCGGTTGAGAAATTGATGAAGAGACCAAAGCAAGAGTCATCATGGCAGATGGATCAAATCTACCCCCCTTAGGCTTGTACGAGACATCCCCATTTAAGTAGGGAAAGCCTGCCTCAATATACCTCAAGCCATCATAACCACCACAACCTCCTATGATCTGATCTTGAGAACAGATTGGATGTACCAAGTTGGAGCCAATGTGGACATCAGAAGGCAACTCCTAGTCTTCTCCATTCATGGACAGAAGCACAAGGTACCCATTGAGTCAAGAGGATCATCAAGAAAAGCGAGTTCCACCTCTGAGACCGAATGGCAAGGATATGGTGATACATCCACCACTACTGAGGATGAAGATGAGAGTGAAGCAAATTTCCTGCAAGAATTGGGAAGTGACTTTGATGCCCCTAGAGATCAAGATAGTGAGCCTGAAGAACCCTTTATTAGAGTAATTGACATTGAAGGTCTAGCTGAAAGTATCGACAGAGTCAATAATGAAAGAGCAGTACTCAAGTTCATAGGGCCATCCATGCAACCACTACCCCCACTGATAGAAAACCAAATTTCATGAGCCTTCTGCCTAGGCATGTGTGAGTACTTTATCTGCTTCTATTCACCAAGAGATAATTACAATACCTGCCAAGTCTTGGATCTCAAGAAGGTTCTGATGCTAACAATTATTGATAAAGATGAAATAAAATGAGCACCAGTTCACAGCCAAGCTCAACCTCTGACCCTGAAGACCTTTAAGAAAACTTATTAAGAGCAGCAAAAGGTCCTCTCCCACCAACCTGTGGAGACTCTCACCATCAAAAGAGACAGCAACAGCTCCTATACTATCACCCAAGCCCTTTAAGTCACTCTGCTGACCTATGACAATATCAGAAGAGATACTCCACCAGCAAGAAAGTCAAAGAGTAAAATGAAGGCTTTGTTAAGAAGGGGCACTGTGATTGTGGGAAGACCTTCACCTGCTACTAATGTGAACATTGAAGCATTCACCTTAGCGAGGATGTCTACAGAAGTTGAGTCAAGAGAAAGGACCCTACTCTACAAGAACCTAGAATTTGTTGGGCCTGCTGGAAGTGTAAGGAGATCGACCATGAAGGAGACTGCAAAGCCAAGGACAAGACCACCATTTGGGACCTATTTCTGGAAGTCCTTTCCATCATCTGCTGGTACTGCTGTCCACATTAAGGCGAATAAGGAGTCAATCTCACCTTCACCCTCATGGAAGCCTTAGACCCCCTCAGAAAGACTAGGTTTAACTATATAAGAAACCCAAAGACAGAAGCGCATTGGCCATTCTTCAAGCCAGAATGAATGGAGTTCTCACCTGTAATTGCAGCCACTGGAGTACTATTTCTCAAGATCCAGCCAGTTGTCCAAGTTAAATTGCTCTCACCCTGGACACAGCCTCCTCTTGCACAAACAGAAGGATCAGTTGGATATGATCTCTATCTCCCATATCAAACAACAATCCAACCTAGAAGCACCGAGACCTTCAATCTTCAAATTGCACTTGCTATACTGCCAGGACTCTATGGTCAACTAACATTAAGATCATCCTTAGCAGCTGAAGAAATCACTATTGAAGGAGGAGTTATTGACCAAGATTACCGAGGCTCCCTAAAGGTCATTATTTGCAACCATGGAAGAAATCACTGATACTTCAACCCCCTGAAGGCCATCTGTTAGATTCTTTTTATCAAGACCTTGCAACCTACCATTCAAGAGGTAAAGCAGCTGGACAGCACCCAGAGAGGACAAGGAGGATTCAGAAGCACCAACAGGAACCTGCAGGCACTACCTGTCGAAATCTATGTAGCAAAAGTTGCTCAGTTCAGGCAGATGAGAACTTATATTTGCTGTCTTATTCAAGCTAGAGAAGACATCATCCTGCAGCCATATCAGCAATGAGGCCTTGATATGTATCCTTCAGTAGAAGCTGATAACTTGATATTCGAACTGTCAATGGAGCTTCGAGAGAAGTATCACTTGTTCTTGGCCGAGGAACAAATTCATGATCAGATGTCGCCAATCCACATCCCTATCAGAAACGTGGGCTTCAAGGTGATCACTATCCCCAAAGGAACAATACTGGAATATTTCGAACCACTGATAGATACCTATGAAGAAGAAGTCTATGAGTTTTTGAGAAATGGCAAGTCCTCTCTGGTGAGATTGATGGTACCAGAGAAGAAGACTTAGTGAGCTCAGCAATCAAAGCTATCGACATTGAGACAACTCTAATCAAGGACCAGCAACAATAGATACAGGAGTTGATAGAAGAGTACAAGGATATATTTACCACTACATACAATAACTTTCCACCATACCAATATGGAGAGCACCCTATATATACTAGAGATGTGAAACCAATCTGACAATACCCCTACCAAACACCACACCACCTGATCAAATTTGAACAACAATATATAGTGTGACGGTTGACCCGAAATAGTAACAGGAATCAGGGGAAAAGACATTTGATCGTGGCACACAAATCCAATTCCCGATATAGTATAGCAGTCATTCTACAACTGTAGAAACTTTAGCAACCGTAGAAATTCTACAGATGTAGAGATCTTAACAGATGTAGAGATCTAAGCAGATGTAGAGATCTTAGCAGATGTAGAGACTGACTCATAAGAAACGTAGTCATAACTTAGCCACCTCATAGCTAGTAAACTTGTATAAATAACCCAGTATCTTAGAGTGAATAAACCTCAGATC